>VWZV01001534.1:122481-192481 GCA_013397155.1 Irena cyanogastra | reverse complement strand
GCACTTAGTATGAAAAATGTATGAACAAATCTAAATTACATAAATCAGATGGGATTTCACCCCTAAACCGAGGGGAGATGTGCCATTTACTTCCACAGGGTCAGAATTACTCCCTGAAATTTCAGGCCAGAGTCTTACCGGAATGCATGGGGAAAACATCCATCACTACATCAGTTTGGATGTCATGTGCATGCTTGCACAATTCATCTTTTTGTATTAGATATATTTCTCTTAAAAAATTAATTTACAAAAAAAGAAGATGATAATAGTTACCATGCTTTTATAAAACATTTTACTCCTGATTAAGGCTTTTGGATAATAAACAACCCTAAACATAGTTACTTTAACAAAAAAAAAAAAAACTTTCCAAAACAACCATACCAGAGTACATACTTCTTCACAGGAAAGGCTTTTTAATACCAGGTTTAATCTGTGCTTTTTATATGGCTGACTTTTTACGGTGTTAATTTTCTTTAATGCTGTGTAGGTACATTTGTTACCCACCTTTTAATTTGCAGCTAAGTCTCTGATTTGGAAAGCACCAAAAAGTGGCTATTTCTGAATGGAGTGCGGGGTGTGTGTTTGTTTTGAGTATACAATGCTGGGCTTTGACCCACAGCATTTTGTTTCTCCTTGGCTAAATAAGGGAGGATGGAGAAGAGAGGAGCATGACTCACAAGTAAGAGTAGATAATTCTCCCCAGTATAATGAATGCCTTTGTCATAAAGCACTTAGCAAACCTAACCTCTGCTATTCACTGGTTTCAGCACAACCTGAAGACCCTTTCCCCAATTTATTGTACATTTGCTACTTCTCATTTTAAACCCTGAAATCTGTCTGTTTGTCCTGCAATTTGCCTGAGCCATGCCAGTTTGCACTGTGCCTGCTGCCAGCTGAGCTCTGTGAGCCACATCAGCCATTATCCTTCCCCACTTCTGGTGACACTGCCCTTGGTGGCATCTGTGCCACCACCACTCCCGAGCATCAGCCTCCTGTGGCAGTGTAGAGTGCCTTGTACTCAGATTTTCTTTTTACCTTATTGCTGAAAGTACAGGATATAAAAACAGTACTCAGCACGCTGCAGGTTAAGGCATTGAATTCGATCCTGGGTCGGGAAAAAAAAAAAAAAAAAAAAGGGAAGAAGAAGGAAAGGGCTTTTCCACAGTTGCACTGAGAAGTTCCACTTTCTTTGCTCAGCTTTCAGTTTGCAGGATTTTGTTAGCAGGGACAAGGGCATGAGGAGGTGGCAGAGAAGACTGAGTCCCCTTGGGAGGCTCCTCAGTGAGGTGGCAAAGGCAGCAGTGCAGCCCTCAGCAGGAATTGTGCTGGCTCAGCACCAATCCTGCACCACTGGCAGGTGTGAATGTGCTCAGAGAGAGCCTGCTAACAGCCCAGACCTGAAGGAGCTCTCTCATCACCAGCAAGTGCAGCAAGATTGATCCAGAGCAGGACAAAACCACTCTCATGTCAGAGATGCAGGGAATCTGTGAAGCTGGGAGGCTCAGCTCCTCCAGCACACCTGGGAACTGCTCCCACCCAAGGGAACAGCTCCTTTGGAACACTTAAAAGTCAGGTTTATCCTTGTCAGCTCCTCTGCTGGTGGCTCTTCTGCAGCTAGGGCAGCTCCAGCACCACACCGGATTAACCCATAAGTGATGAGACTCACTTATTAGCAATTATTAGCAATGATTGACCCATAAATGATGAGACTCACTTATTAGCAATTATTAGCAATGATTGACCCATAAATGATGAGACTCACTTATTAGCAATTATTAGCAATGATTGACCCATAAATGATGCGACTCACTTATTAGCAATTATTAGCAATATGTTCAAGCTTTACTTTACTGGCTTAAACAATTATCAAGTAGCCTAGATAAAATACTCTCAGACTTTGAGGAGAGGATGAAAATAAAGAACAACTGTCGATGGTCCCAGTTTGGGGGAAAAAAAAAAAAAAGAAAAAGAAAACTATTGGAATCAGAACCAAACAGGGAAAAGTGGGTTGCAAAAAACATTGAGAACATGACAGTTTTTCTTTTTAAGAAACACAAGTACTTTGCAACACAAGCACTTTGCAACACAAGCAATAATAGATACATCTAAATCATATGGAATAGTAGATGTTGTTACAATGGTGGAAATGACAGTTTTGTGTTAGTTCACTTTACAGATAAATTCTACAGCACAAAAGGCTAAATTCAGATATGGCAATTATGATTTAGGGAAAATTATGTAAAGGATTCAGTGTAGCAGCCATACAAATCTCTTGGAATAAAAAGAATTTGAGATAATAAAAAAACTCGCTAAATTTGATTTAATATCTCTTCATCCTTGCCTAAGATGCTGTTTACTAGACAAGGAAAATCTTTTATAACACGAGCAGCATAACACTTTTCTTTGGATCCCTTACAAATAGCTTCAGCCCTTTGTATTGATTTAGGCATCAAGTAAAACAAGTCAGAGAGATATGGCTGTGACCATAGCAAAGGAATATTTAAATGTGAAATGTAGAAACATCTCTCACTGGCACAAGAACAAGGATATGGAAAAATATGGGCAGGATGTTAACTAATTCAGCTAGAATTGTCAGCATTGTGGGGGAAATTGTATTTGCATTTTTAAAAGGGCTTACTGATAGGAAAGCAGGTATTTTGCTTCTCTGAGTTGCTGTAATGTGAGTGGAAGTGATTGTTAGCAGGAGAATCCCTTCCCTTTGGTCAGATCTTCTGATCCACACTCAGCAAAGGGCAGGGGAGGCCACTGAAATACCTTGGTGTTACTTATCAGTGGGTTAATCCCATGTTCATTTGTGGGATAATGTGTTTTCTGTGAGGAAGTTGGCTGCCAACTTCATCAGAAGCAAGAACTAGATTTTATTATAGCAGCAGAGAAGCAGAAGTTTTGAAATAGGCTCATGAACCAACTCCTCATTTCAGCTGCAAGAATAAATGAAGGAAAGGATTTTTCTTCCTCTGCACCTGACAACTGATGTGGTTTTTGCTTGATTGCTGGTGCATAGTATTTGTCAGGTTTTCTTCAGAGGTGCAAAAGAAATCAACCTACTGCACTTTGCTTCCATGAGGGACACTCCATTGCTACCAGGCTAGCCCTCAGCTTTTTGTTTCTAATTATCTGTTCCTCTTGATTCTTCAAAATTGTTCCTTTAGCTCTAACAGAGTATTTTCCCCACAAACAGGGGTGATGTTCTATTCTTTTCACTGTAATGCTAAATTCTGTATGTACCACTTTCATACCAATCACTAAACTCTTAGTCCTTCAGCACTCCCTTTGTAAATGTATTGCTGGTTTTTCTCACTGGATGCTAAATCCCCCTTAAAACATTCTGCAAGACACAGAACGAAAACAGCCAACTATTTCTACTCCCCAGCCTCTGCACAGGGGGTGGGATGAGCAAGAGAGCACAAAGTTTCTGCCCTGTCCTTATCTATCAGGGGAAAAAAAAATCACACCAGTGAAGGATGTCTGTGTGTCCCAAACTCAAAATCCTAATAATCTGAGTTACTCTGGTGCCTTGAGAAGGCTGAGCTAGAGCAGAGGCTGGACAGAGCTAAAGAATAAAGCAGGGATTTATTAAAAGGATTTCCTCCATGGACACACCTTGGGCAGCACAAGAGCCCAGCCAGGGCTGCACCCAAGATGAACCAAAATGGTCCCAAAATGCAGCCCGGGCACGGGCTCTGTCACTGGGATCAGTTCTGCTCCATTTGCACCTTGGAGTTCATTGTCCCATTCCAGCTTTAGCTTCTGCACTCCCATCCTGCTTGTTTTTCTCTCTGCAGCCCACGCTGTTTGTGCTCTTGGGCTGAGATTTGGATCATTTGTCCTTGGTCCCCAGCTGGAGCAGGAATTGTTTTGTCTCCCTGCTCTGTGCAGAGCTCACCATGCCCTGATGTGAAGCCCAGACCCACACACTAAAGCAGCACAGAATGTGAAAAATACAAAAGCCAAACCCTGAGGCATCATCTCCATAAATAATGGAGAGTTTTGAGCAATTTCAGCCTTGCCCCTTCCTCCTCTGCTGCCTTTCTTCCTCTCATTCCAGGGCCAGTAAGAGCCACAGTTCTTGGGTGAGATTGGTGAATTCTCAGTCCCACTGAGCTGTGGCCATGGCAGTGGCCTCTCCCAGCACAGGAGGACTTGGTGCAAGATCAGAGATGTCAGAGATGTCCTGTGGTGTCCCTCACTGATGGCTCTGAGCACTCCTGGCAGCTCTAACCACTTTCTAGCTCTTAAATCTGAGTGCACTCATCCCCAGAGCAGCCAGGCTCCTCCTGAGCACCACCAGCACCTCTCCATTCTGCCTGGAACACACGAGGCTCACCCAAGAACATGGAACACAGGGAAAAATCCCCCCCAAGAGAGAGATCAGCACCCCAGAAGTGCCTTTACTGAAGGTACAGCACATTGCATGCAAAGCCTGGGAGGTGAAGGATCTCCACTCGAGTACAAAACCCAAAAAACAAATCCACAAACACAACCCACCAGTGGGAAGCCAGGAAGCACAAGGACAATTCACCTCAGCACCAACCATGACTGTTACAGCATGTGGCTTTAAACAGACAGCACAGCAGCTCTTCGGCAAACAGAAACCAAAAAAGGAAAAGACAGTCACAGTCAGGGCTTATTTTATACAATTTTACCTAAGGGAGTTCCCACTGCTCATGAGCTGAGAAAGCACAGATTGCAGAACCAAGATCTGTTATTAAAATCCTCACTTCTGAAGAGGCTGTGTGTTTGTAACTTTATCCCACACGACTGGAATCGTGTACATGCAGGATGGCAAACAGGGCACCAGCATTTTTTAAGAAGGAACATATATTTATCTAAACTAATTCAATGTCCTCTTAAATAAATTAATAAATAAACCCCAGTATTTTTAATTAAAAAAAAAAGTAAAGTGAACGAAAACTTTTTGATGCTGTTGTGTTACTAAAGTTGGATTTTTAATCACGCCAATTATTTCCAAGAAACACATCATTACACACTTCAAATGAATTTCTGCTTAACAACTTTGGGTGATTAAGTCTTAAGCATATCTCACATCACAAGCAGGGGAAAACGACAGCTTGACATGTTACATAATATGACACAGATGACACAGGCTGCTCGCTACTTAAGACTTTAATAATTTTATTTTTCCTTACTAAAAATTTCCACTGTTCTTGCCACCCTATTGTTAACAGAAGGAGACTTTAAATTACAGCCATTTACCCTAAAATGTTCCAGTTTGAGTTGAGGCCTTGCACAACAGCCAATGGCCCACCCTGCCTGACAAAACTTGTGTGGGACAGCAGCTGCCAAAGCCCACACCCTTCCAGGGTGTCAACTCCCAGTCACAGACTAATTAAATTCCAATTAATTAATTAATTAATATTAAATAATTAATAATAAGATTAATTAAATAAATTAAATAAATTACATAAATTGAATAAATTAAATGGTCCTTTTACATTCTTGTCTGATTGAAGCTTAATGTGAGCTTGCCACAGCACAACTGCAGTGCACAACACATTTTGGGTGATGCACTACTCCTACTTTTTAAGCCAATCTAAGATCCTAAATGTCTGTGTAACCTCATGTGCATGTACAGTTCAACTCAGACAAACTCTGCCAGAATTACAGCACATATTTGTATTCTCTTTGCCACCCTACAACCTGCTTGGGGAATGCCAAGACCTAAATGTTACAATTTTATTTTTAATAATTTGTTTTTATTTTATTATTTTATAATTTTATATTTCTAAAGGTAAGTTCTATGGAGCCATTTATTATTACAAGCTAGATGAATTACTCTGGAAAAATACAGCTTGCAGCCAAAGGTATACCAGGAAAACACCTTTTCTGGAAGGATTGGACTCCATTCAAGAATATATCAACTCCAGTATCATATAAACAATGCAGAAGAATATTTTCCTGGGCACCACACAGTTATTGAGAGCCTGACTTTGGAATCTACCCCAGTTTTAGTGAAGCAATAGCTTGTTTATTTCATTTGAGCTTATTAGAAGTTCCTACTTCTGAAAGAATCATTCCTTCTCTGTTACAATTACATGCTGTGGCCCTAGAAAAACCACAAGAGCTGCCAAAAATCTGACTTTTAAAAACAACAGCCAGGTAATATACAGAGAATCAGCTTAAAAAGCTAATCTTCCAACCTGTCATGGGTTAAAAGACAATACACCAAGCTTCAGAAATCCAGTCCATCCCCATCTGCCTGCTCTGCATTCCAGACCTGAGCTTCCTTACAAGCCTTGGCACAACTCTGGTTAAATAGCTGGGTTCAGGTAAGAAATTCCAGCCTATTAAAATCAGTTATGCTAGTCAGGGTATAAACACCAATATTATACAATTCTTTCTCAGTAGGAACTGAAATGAGGAAGAGTTGGAGTGACTTCTGGAAAAAGAACATTCTTTTGAATACAAGTTAAATGGACTGGACATGAAGAAGGAAGTCCCTTGCTCTGGCTCTGTCATCTGAGGGGAAATGCTTTCATTTAGCATACAGGTAAAATTATTAAAGTAAACAGAACTTTTCACTTAGTATATAAATAAAATTATTAATCAAGCAAACAGAACTAATTACGTAGGACTTTTCCTCCCTCTCGGTATAACATAAATATCTGAAGCTTTGAAAAAGTGAGTGGTGAGTCATGAAGAGCCTAAAACAATCTTATCACACACAGTGAGACATTGCTAAGTAGGGCATGCACTGCCAAGTGCTGGAGATTCTACCCTGAGAAGTTTTCACTTGTTTATCTTGGGTCATTATCTTCCCTTCTTCTCCAGTGTCTTCAGGATAGCAGAACTTACAAAGACCAAGTCCAAGTTATGAAACCAACCACCATAAAAATACTCAATTATTGCTTAGCTAGCAAAAAAACCCCTCCCAAATGTACTACAGACTTCATTCTTTTAAATTAGTCCATACTATATTTTGATCGAACATCTCATTCACCAGCTACACTTACACACAAGTCACAAGAAATGAAAGGAAAAAAGAAAAGCAAAGTAATTGTGCTGCAAGAGTTGTGTATTTCCATTAACAGCAAACAATTATACAGTAATTTTCAAATTAGGCACTCTTCTTACTTTGCATTTTCAAGGTCACAGACTTACTCAGTGATGGCAATGAACACTCATTTAAAAATAGACACTGACACTGAATAGATTTTAAATTTTAGGCCCCTAATGAAAAGAACCATTGATTTCAGAAGAAAGCCACTGCCTAAGCTCAAGGAGACCTACAAGATGAGAAGCTGTGCTTGGCCATGTCAGTGCCACGTTAGGACCTCAGGGAACAACCTTGGCCAGCTGCTTGGGTTACAAATGGAGAAAGTGAAAACTTTCAACCATAAGAAGAATCTGATGCCTAGGCTATTAACAGATTTTCTTTGGTGCCAAATGTCCAATGAAAAACTGTGTGTATGAAATTATGGGGCCACTATACAATATTAAAGTGTGCATTTCTTCAGGTCTTCAGTGCTTTACAATGGAAAGTCAAAGGCAGAACTTCACCTGTGACAAAAAGGAACTTTTCTTCACTGACCCTCAAACTCACCAATACTGCTGCTTGTCTGAAAGCTGTCAAGCAGTTCCACAACTTTGTTTTTAACAAAGATAGAGCCTTCTATCAAGCTTTGAAAATTTTCTATAAATTTATTTCCCATATGTGTTCAATAAATATCTGCTCTCTGTATAGGGTGGAGCAAATCAATCATTAAGGATTTTTAACTTATTATTATTTAACTTATTATTTAACATAGTGCTTTGGAAAAAAAAAATTAAGGAATATATGGAAATCATCGACTACGTGACTTTTGTTATTTCTCATTTTATTTTTCTTCAGCATATCATCCACTTCCATTGCAATTATTTCACAAAAAGATTCTGTCTTAAAAGTGTTTGCAGATTATCTCACATTTTTTTTAAGGAAGTAGATAAGCAATCTGCAAGAGACCTACAACTGAATGATTTAGAGCAGCCAATCTTTTTATTCTAAAGGTTATAAAAGAATTTATATATATCCTATTTATATTTGAGTTTATATATATATATATTTGTATATTATATACACAGACACATATATACACATATCTTTTTGCATTATGCAGGTGCAGCACTGCAATGCCACAAATGCATCCAGCCAAATTTAGCTAAGCTGAGCACTAACTAAACTTTATTCTTGGTCTCTGACAATAGAGAATAATTTTTAAAAAGAGGTAACTTTCACTCAGTTTTCATAACTTAGAAATAATTTTTTTTCTCAATTAATCATTCAGACATTATAAATGGTCCTGGGCACCCAAAAGAAGGAGCATTTTTATGGTCCTATGAGCATATGCCTTATGTCAAGAAAACTATATTTTTATAGATAATACAGCCCCATAAAAAGATTCCACTGAAAATAGCCCTAAGACAGAACAAATCATAAAGAAGTTAGTGCATGTGTTAAGGCTGTAGAACCAAAGCATAAAAATAATATTCTTCTGACATTGTGAATGAATGTCACTTTCATATTTTTGTGGGAAAATTTACATGGACACTTTGAAGGCAATTTGTGTCTCATGTATGTGGTTGCCATTCTTCTATTTCTTAGGATATTTATAGAACTTGGTAAGGATAGTTTTGGCTGTTCAAATGGGATTTGATCAAAGGGCATTTCCTTGGCATATTGAAATTAATTTTGAGACAATGTTGGAAAAAACCTGCTCCAAATTTTGCTATTAAAATATTATATTTAGATACTACGTGACTAAACCGAAGGAAAAAAAAATTTGAGAAGTATTTCCTCTAAAATGTGATAGTTTGGCTTTTTTGAGTAGAGTTTTAACTCTCAGAGCCAATCCCTGTAAGCACATGGAAAGCTGCCTATGATTGCTGACCAAAGCTGGCTCAGACCTCACTATCACTGCAGACAAATAATTGACAAGAAGGAACTCGTTTCTCTTCAAAAAAATGCATAGCATCAACCAAAAGAGGTAAAAATTATGTAGCTTTGGTACTTTCTGTATTATTTGTCAAAGCAAATGTAAAGGCTTTTGCCATCAAAACACACCTGAGATTTAGGTCAAATTGATCGTATTTACAAAATTCACTTCAGCCTGTTTGAACAGAAGGAAGGCTTTTCCAGATGACACACAGTTTTATTTCCCCTGGAAAAACATTAGGCATTCTATCTAAACTATAAATAACGCTGTATTTTATGGCTAGCTAAATCATTAATCAAGGTGAGTATGGGAGAGCCCGGGGATCTCAGTTTACTTGGTGCCTGATTGCCCAGCAACCATTGCCTGTAATTGTTTTGAGCAGCAGCACGGTGTTCCTGGGGGCTGTGGCCTCTCACAGGGGGTGTTTTTTCCTTGAGTTTTCCAGGGAAAACTCAAGAATCCAAACAAAACACTTGCAGCCCCATTTCAGACATGTCCATGCTCAGTTCCAGTGGCTGCAGCTCCATCACAGTCACTGAGCAAGGTGAGGCTCCTGAGAAGCCAAGGCTGCCCACAACTGGGAATCTTGGGAGCCCAAATCTGATCTTTGGACTCAGGGAAGCAGATCTGTTTGATGAATCAAATACTAAAAACAACTTTTAAAAAAAAGGAATTAGTTTACTTTTATTTATGAAGTTATTTTATATGATGGTGAGATCTAGAAGATGAATATATATTTAAATTTAATTTAACCTTGTAAAACAGCCAAAGAAGTGGTTCAGACCAAGGAAATCTAACAGTTTATTCCTAACATATTTCCTGCTGTTCATAATCCACCTTCCCACTCCAAAACCATAACATCTGGACATTCTCTTGCTCATACATTCTCTACTTAGACCTCGCTCATCTCAGACACCTTCACTTTCTATTATTTTAATAAATTTATTTTCCTGGTTTGGTTCCTAGCCGTCACCACCCTGATCACTTTCCACACATACCTACATTGCTCTCAATAAATCCACCCAATGCATTACCCCAACAGAGGATGGCCCAGCAACTGAGGCATTCAGCCACCATTCAGAAACTCCATTTCCCCAGGGCTGTGATAAACATCTCCTGGATGCTCCCATCAAATCATTGGCAGAAATCCAGACAAAGAAAACCAGGCTTCTGCGCAGTCTAGCTTACCCTGATTTTGGGCAAAATGGATGATAAAGCTGAGCTCATCCAGCATTTTAACTGCTGGTGACTTGCTCGAGGTCTGAAGTGTAAAAGCTGCAGGACTGCCTCCACTGAAGCCACCTCCTACAGCTCAGTCTTTTTAAACTTTTTACAGTTCCAACTTTTTCAACAGAAGTTTCTGGAAGCAAAGATCCCAATCAAAGTTACCACAGAGGAAGGGTGGCTGAACATTTCTGCAATAGATTCTGTCAGAAAGAAAACAGCATGCAGAAAGGTACCAGGTTAAATAAAAAAAGCCACTTTAGCATGTTTTTAACTGCATGAAATATCCCTGACTACAGGGCTAAAAGCAGCTGAAGGAATTCAGTTCATGCAGGATTTGCCTTGCCATGATATTTTCAGTAGCTTGCCACAAGAATGGGAAGTCAGGCACAGCCTCACTCAAGATTCAAGTGTAATTTTAACACAGCAGTAAATAAATGATTCACTGCCAAATAAATCCCCAGGGTAACAAGTCTAATCCCCAGTGCATTTGATACTCTTCCACTTCACTTTCCCCAGGCATGACAGACACACTTTTGGGTGGGTACAGAGCCCAGGCTGAATTCTTTGGTGTATCAAGAGCTCTAGAGACTGCAAACCAAGCAGAGATGAGGTAATGCTTCCTACCCACATCCACAAATATATAAAATTAAATATATATTAAAAATATATAATATAATATAATATAATATAATATAAACTATATTGTATAATCTATTTTATATGATAATATTATATATTTATATATAATATATCTTTATATTTATATAAAATACATCATATATATTTAATAATAATATGTTTAATGCACATAATTATTATATATTTATACTAAATAGAAATATGAATATATTCAGAGTTGCAAAGCCTTTATCAGGAATGAGCAGCTGGATTTTAGCTGAAGCTGCCAAACCAGGGACTTTTTCTAGACCCACATAAGTGCACATCCCACCCAAGAAGAGAGAAAAAGGGAACAGATTAGCCACACTGAGCTAGACCCCAGCAGCAGCAGCCAAACAGGGAGAGTCAAACAAGAAGAAAACTTCCTGTAAGTTTGGCCAGGATTTCTCTGCCTTGTGCAGTTTGTTCCAGGCTTCTTTCTCAGTCTCTACCTCATTTTCCCATCTATATTATCCTCCCTTTTGTCCCACTTCCAACATCTCCTTGTGCTCAGTGTTTCTTTCCTAGTTTTGTCTTCATTTAGGTCATATTTTAAGTTGCTCTTCCTCCAAAGCAAACAAAACATCAATGATGGCATTAATATGGCATTTGGTGTTGACTCCTTATTTTTTTGTACCTGTGTGTTATGTGTTTGCTCTCTGCCAGGTGTCTGCAAAGAGCAAAGATCATCTGCATGTTGAATTTGTACATTTATGGGTGCCTATCACCAGTCCCTGCCTGACCACACCATTAGCCCCACCATTACAAACACAAAAACAGCATTGTGGTGAAACATTTGAGTGCACAGAGACACTGCACATCGCTTCCTGTAAAGCTCTAGCACGAAACTATTCCTGGGGAGATCAGATTTAGGACACACACAATATTTTCCAGTTCTGCTGCAGTCTCGGCCCCGTTGCTGAATCCATGTTTGCCTCTCCAGACACCAAGGCTGTAACAAACCCTGACTTTAACTGAGAGCAGGTGACCAGGTCAGCACAAGGAAGAAAACCCAGGGGAAAATGGAATATTGCCATTTGGTTACTTTTGGTACTTAGGGGCCAGATTGCCTGTCCTGCTGTGGGATCTTTCAGGTGAGACAGAAGATTTAGAGTTCAGCTGCCACAGGGAATCAGAGTCTGTTTTTGAAGATGTCAGCTGTTAAACCCTGACCTAGCAAAATCCTGCCCCTGATAAGTAATTAATCTCTGCCTAATTGAATGATAAATAATTATCTGATACATTATCTGATAACAGATATTCTATTTGGATAGAATATCCTTTACATTTTTCCAAAATAAGCTTCCAGCTCTGAGGGCTTGGGCACCTATTGCGTTTCATTCCTGAAAGAATGGTGCAGTGAAATAAAACATGGATGATCTCCTGTATAAACAGAATTGTTAAAGTTCTTTGGGATGGAGCCAGTCCATACCTGCACAGCAGGACTCCCCAAGATTTCAGAATGGGAACTTAAAACACTGATCCTGAAACAGCAAATATCTTTAAAATATCACTGGGGGTTCACTGTCATTTCGAGCAATTCTTAAACCTGACAAAATTAACTTACCCTAATTATGATTAGATTTTTCAGCCTAAAATCATCACTGGTTAGTGACTCAACTAATGAGTGTTTTTATATTTATTAGTTAAAGCAGAAGATTATGAGTTTAAATTCTACTCCTGATTAACTACATTGGAAATTTTATACGTGACTTGTCATTTTAAAATAATGGTATCTTAGAGTTTAATTAAGACATGCAAGAATTCTGAGTAACTTGAGGTGTAGGATTCAACATTATTATTACAAATTATAAGGAAAATACCTCACAGCATTGCTATTATTAACGTTACCAATATGAGATTCAGGATAAGGTGGCAGCTTAAACCAATCAAACTGAGAACAAGATGCTGCCCACTGATGAAGAATTTATCTGCCCTGGTGCAGGAATTACTGTGCAAAGTATCATGACCTGTATTGCACAGGGGGTCAGATTAAGTAATCACAATAGTTTCTGCACTCGAAAATCCTGTAATATTTCAGGCTGAAAAGAAGTTAAACACAAAGCTCTGCTCGCTCCTTTCTTCTGAGTATAAACTATATGAGTGCCATTCAACTATATAAACACATTCATTAGGTTTTCAGTAGGCTTCCTTTCTAAGGAAAGAAATTACATACTTTTGAGCTCCTGAGTGAACTACAGTGTTTTATGCCTTTAATTCAACACTCTTAGGGCTTACAGTTCATTGAAATTCAAAATCATGGGTACAAACTGTGTTCACAAAGAAAATGTTGACCTTCCTATATAGCAAATGCCTTTTCGTTCTCCTTTTTTTTTTATTTTAATAAAGAAACACTAATGAAGCCGAAGGAGGTAAAAGATTTGACCTTCCTATTAAAATAACAAATGTAATATAATTCACATATTACAGCATGTTGGCTACTGCTCATGAAATAAAATACTGCAACAGAAAGAGCATATTGTTTCTACACATCGAAAACATGCAAATGAGACAAGTATTCAATATTCACTTGAAAGCGAGAAAATGTACCAGACTACCAATGGTATTTAGGGAAGCAAACTGGTTGAACATGATTATTTGAATTTAAAAAATGGGTATGGGATTCCCCTCTCTTTGCTTCTTGCCATATATGGTGTCTGTGGAATATCCACAGGGCAAATTATTCACTACCTTTTTCAAGATGAAAAGCTACTGATTGGCATCAGACATCAAGAGGGATTTTGGCATTAGAATAGATTTACACTTGATGACATGTCAAAGGCTTGAAACAAAAACTACAGAATTTACTCATGAATGCCCAAGGCAAGGCACTCATTCAATAGCAGCTCAATGCACATCTTTCCAAGGATGGCATTCAACCACCCCAAGAACAAAATACAGCAAACAAAACATGGTTATACTTGGAAATGAATGTGCTTGACTAGACTGAACAAAATAACAGCCAGCATTACCTGTTGCCAGCTGTCAGTGGAGAATAAAGAACTGTAACATCCTTGTAAGAAAGAGGGAAACAGAATCCAAGCTCTTAATGAAAATACAGCAGTTAGTGGGATGAAGCAGGATCAGCAGCACTATGTGTGGGCATGACAACTCCCTGCTGGCCCTTTAGGAGTGTGTCCTCCCTCCTCTTCTCCCACTAACACTTGAAAATAAAGAAAAACTGAGCAGGAGAGTAGGCACAAAACGTCCTGTACATAGCTGTAAGAATATATGACATATTGCCAAATTTTGCATTTCTTCTTCAACCTCCCTTGTGATTATTTTAAAAATAATTCCATTATTAGCATTACAGTGAAGGGCTTGTAAAATACAGTTAGAAATGCTGACAAAATCACAATTATTTTGGCACAGCCAGCTTAGTGACCACTGAACATTCTCCTCCTTATCTTAATGGAATAAGAATGCAGGTATCTCATTTCCACACTGGGTGTGTGGGAAAGACCATGTAAAAAAGGTTTGGCACCTGTGAGCCATGAAAGGAATATTTACACTGGGAGCCATAAAGAGAAGGAAACATGAGAGGCACAAGGGAACACCCACTCACCTACATCACACCATGGAAACCAGAGATCACTCAGCTCACTCTGCAGTATTTTGTACCTCTGTCCTTACAGGGATCAACTCGTGTCTCACCTGACACAAAAAGTTAAAGGGCTGCTTTGTGCAGACAAGGTGTCCAAAGTGAGGAGCAGAGTTTACCTGAAGGACTGCAACTTTAAGTAAATGCAAAGAGTAACCTGCATAAAATCAGAAAAACATAAGGAAAGTTTGTATTTGGTTTTTCCTTACCACAGCAGATTCAAAGTAGAGGTGAACATCTTTTTTTAAGAATTATACTTCAAACTCACTTTGGATACAAAGCAATTTCATTAGGAAGAGTCTGCCATTTTAAAAATAATATAAAGAGTTATTTTGGTTTTTCTTTTGATAAGACTATTTTAAGAAGGACACTACATGCTCCTAAAAGAAATATTCAATTTTCTAATGGATTTTCAAATACATAGTTACTATTTAGAGCATCTTCAATGGCTGAACATACTGTAAATTGTACCAAAAATTAAAATTCACCTGTCAGTCAGGATCTGCTAGAATGACCTAATGTTCATAGGAGATAATTAGTGGACTTTTCTAATGAAGATTTTGGAAAAATGGCAGTATGAAGCAGCCATAATATTTCATTGCTTTTAAGATACTCAGTACTTGTAAATACAGACAGCTCCTTTAGAGGTGAACTCCTTGGAAATCTGGTACAATTTGTAGATGCAAATCACTTCAAGAAAACTATTTCAGAACACCCCATCTCCCTCTCCTAGAGTCCCTTTTAAAAGACAGTGAAAGAAATATTTCATCTTCAAAATGTATCACCCAATTCATAATAGATGCTGAACAGTCCCAGAAACAGCCAAGAAATCAAAGAGTTGACAAAATACAGATTCATGAAGAGTGTCTGTGGCACCTGTGAAAAATATCCTGGATCAGCATTTTGGTTCAGGTGGCTCTGCCCTCACCAGCCTCAATTTTTTTTTTTTTTGAGGGAAAAAATAGCTCCCATGAATGGAAAAAGCTGAATTTTCAAGAACAATCATGAACTTTAATGCTTACTGTAACAGACATTCACAGCGAGGTAACAAGTGAAATTTAATGCATGTGGGAAGGTGAGGAAATACTGAAGGGATTGCTAAAACCACACCTTTTAGCACCTCTCAAATTGCTGGTGCTCAGCTCCAAAAGCAGCACCTCCCTTTTCCTGCCCACTGGGATGCTCCCAGCTGCACTTCTGGACTGTAATTAATAATTATAATTAATGTCCTCTATGTGTTAAATAAATACAAAAACAAAGCTACAGTGCAAATTGTGCAACTTGACATCACTTTAGTGTTGCAACAAAGTCAGGAAAACCCCTGAAAGAATAAATAAATAACTTTGCTTCTTCTGCCAAACTTCTTGTTAAATGATCTTCAGTTATTGGTGACTGGAGGTATGTTTTTGGCTGAGATCTGAGAGGATGCTGTTCCACAGAACTATGAGGTTTCTATGGTAGCAATTTATTGTGGAGCAGCAAAATTATTACAGATCAGTAATTCAGCATATATAGGTGGGTCATTAAAAATCCAGTTTCATTGAGATTTTTATATTATATGGTAACTCATACATGCATGAATTATTCTGTCAGCTTTTAAATTGTCTATGTATAGCTGCATGATCATCTCTATTTGTGTTAAGATTTACCCAGGATCAAAACACAAAACATTTCTGTGAAAGAAATTTTAATTTTATTTTGAATATATAATTAATGCCATCTAAGCTTGTTCAGCAGTATATATACATATATATATATTTATACTGTACTTCCCATATGAAGGGGCAAAACATGCTATTGGTAATTAAGTATCTCTGCAGATTGCACATTAACAGGGATGTGGGTAATTATTTATCTGAATTTATAACAAATGATTGCACAAATATAATTTCACTACCCATTTTGTTTTGGTTGATCTCTGAACTAGCAAAAAATACATTTTACTCTGGTTTTCTTCTGTCAGATGACAGACTATTGGTCTCAGACTGCTGAAATGGCTGGAGCAGTGGAGAACCTCAACAGAATAAACCAAGAAAAGCAATTAAAACATCTCAGACTGCTGTGGAAATTAAAGACTAGAAACTTTCCTTCTAATTCCATAAGCACAACCCAAAAACGTACAGAACAACAAATGCAGTCCATATCTATAATGCATTAATGGAAATGGCTCAAGTTTAATGGCCCAGATTGCTTTTAAGTCATTTTATCATATCATTATTTCATGTCAAGGGTAAAACCAGTTGTGAGAGGTCTCCTGAATGAATAAAGGTTTATCAGCCAGAGCAGTAAAATGGATCTGAATTTTTAAATACAGGGCTCTGAAATTTGGAGTGAAGATGTCATAGCTAAGAAACACTTCATGCCTTACATACCATAAAGCAGAAATTTAAGGGGATACCTGCAAAAAAAGACTCGTCTGAGTGAGACTCATCCTTTTTCACCTTGGAAATAATTGGACATCATTTTCTCAACATCACCCAGAGTTGGATGGCTGCAAATTACAGGTGAGTGTGAAAATGTGACTGACAGTCAAAGCTGCTGCAATGCAACCACTTTCTTGTACATTTCTATGGCATTTTAAACCAAATCACCTCGGGATCCCAACCATCTTTTCAGTTAATGTTAGGAACTGAGCATATCTGAATGCTAAAAACTGTGTATAAACTACTTGGAACTGTTATTTTAAATCAATCTTTAATTTCTAATAACTGCCACCCAATAATTCTCTTGTACAAAATGATTTATTTTGTATATACTTCAGATACTGAGCATCTGATTATTTGTACTACTTACACTACTCACACTGTTATCAACCTGATGAGACAAGCTTTTATCTCCAGGCTTGGCAGATTTTTGAATTATTACAATTACACTGTTCAAAATATGGTTCATGTTCAAGCTAAACATGGTTCATGTTAAAGTTAAATATGGTTCATGTCCAAGTTCACAAATACTGCACTTCTCTAGCAATGTGGTCTTCAAATCAGGCTGCACATATTTGCACACAGGTCAGAATTGAGTGAGAAAACTCCCTATTTTAAATTATAAAGCCGCTTTAAATATTATTATATTTAAAGAATAAAAATATAAAAATATTATTATATGCTTATAAATATTGCTATATTTTTTATAGCAAAATTCAGCGTGATGGGCTCAGTGTGATTGATGGTGGTGGGGAAATTGGTGATGGATATCCACATTTGGTGGAAGCTGCATGACTAAAGTGAAAAACCACCAACAAAACAAAAAACAAAACCTCTGCCTATTTCACTGATTTATACTGAACATTATTATACACAGTTTGGAAGCCATCGCTCAACTTTTAAAATGAATACAGCAAATTGAATGAATAGATGCAGAAAAAGGGTTTCAATGTCACTTGCACTCTGCATATTCTTAAAGCATATTTTAAAACGCGCTGGGTCCTTGTATCCATAATTTAAGCAAGTTTATTCAGAAGAAGGCTTCTTGATGACACATTCAGAGCATAATATAAGCAAAAGCCATACCTAATGTACATATTAGGCAAAATAATGCTGTGTAAGTCCAAAAAAAGTGTCTGAACTGTTTTTACCATGACTTATTCATAGACTCAGTGCTGCTTTCATTTACTCTGTGAAAACGTCTATTCAAAATATTTGTTTCTCATTCCATCACCTCTCCACTGCTTAGTAAAATGAATAACACAATTATCATAAACATGCATTTAATTCATTTTGTCAGGCATAATACAGCCTGTGAAGGAAAAGGTTTTCCTCTCGTGACTGTAGAGGAAGAAAAGATATTCATCATTTCAGAATGGCAATCCTGCTCACAATAAATGATTTTTGCTCACAGTAAATAATTTTTCAAATAGTTTAGTTTTGAATAGTTCAGATCTCTTTGGTAGGTCTGGCTTATACTGAGAGTTTAAACTTGGCTTCTTATCTGTGTCTCTGCTGACATTTTCACTCAAACTGGACAGATTAATAGAAGACCAAAAATGTCACAGAACCCCCACATCTGACTATAATTTCCCAGTAACTGTTCCACACTCTTTCTCCACAATGACAATGTAAGTTATCCTGACAATAGAAGTTATTCTCTTTTATTTAATCAGACTTTTCTCTCTGGAAGGGCAGCTGTTTCCCCATTAATATGGCAGAATGTCTTTGTTTCCTCACCAACTGCGGAGACAAATGATTAGTACAACAAACTCTGGCAGTCTGCCTCACTGCTACCTGCTGCAGACGAGTCAAACTGTTTCATGGACTATTTAAATACTTCAAAATTCACAACAACCCCCTGAACCCACCGTATCATCTACAGACAGGCTGACATTCAACCCAAAGTTTAGCCTGTGTCTAAAAATTGACTGCAACAACACTTCTGCTTTCCACACTTCCCAGTTCAAGTGGTGGTGAAACAGCACCAGGAGATGAAAAAAGAGTCTAATTTGATTTACATATAAATTTGAAGTAGCTGGCTGGACTTTTGCAGCAATACATGTTGGTTTCATACAGGGTTAAAAGCTGAAGATGACCTTGATAATGCTGAGGAATGTAAAAGAGTCAAGATGGCCCTATGAATGCAATACAGTAAAAATTAATAAATAAAAATACAAGATACTTTGCCTTGGCAAGGGGACCATTGGAAACTGAGCTCCACTAGGAATAGTCAGAAATAATGAGGAGGAAACATCCAGAGCAAGGCAGGATGTGAGTTTCCTGCAGAAGTGAGGAAGATGTTCTGTGGAGGCACCACCAGAGTGGAATTCAGCTCCTGGGCTGCCACATCCTCCTGACGTGCTCAGTGCAGGCTGCAACTACACCAGAAAATTCACAGCTCTGTGTGTACAAACTCTGGCTGGCCACAAAATCAGTTCTAGAACAATCCTAGAACTTCCTGAAGGTGAAAACCAGTCAATGGCAGGACAGAAATGAAATGATTTCTGCAAACTTCCTAAGCTCACACTTTAAAAAGTCTTTTTGATGCTCTCTCAGGAGGCAACAGGAGGGTCTTGGATTGCTGCCACACACACAGAAAAAAGAACTAATAGAGACTTGGACTGCAAAGAAAGCTCTAGAGATGTGATTTGCAATGTCTGTGATGAAAGAGAAATTGTCAAATTGTTCACACCGAAGAATGAAAGGAAGTGTGAATGGCAGACGGGTGGTTTTGTTTTGGTTTGGTTTGGTTTTTTCTCCTAGAGAAAAATATCTGAGTGAAATGCAGGATAAAGGAGAAGACAAAAATATAAATGAAAGGAAGAAGAGCTACAGGACAAATCACTGCGCTGCAGAAAAGGAAGTTCACAACCATCACCTCGTTGTGTATTCCAAACCAAAGGTGCTAGGGTTGGGTACAGATCAAGTGGTTAAAGAAAGCCTTAAAGTGAAAAATTTGACTTTTTAAAGGACCTGTTTTTTACTGGCTACTCCTCTCATTCAGAAATACTTCATAATATTAAAAAACAAGGGTGAAGACGATTGGTAACATTCTTTGTGGATAAATTAGAGGGTATTTTGAGGAAAGAAAGCATCAGAGTGAATTTTTACTGTTATTTCTGTAATTAAACCCCTCAAAGGCCAGAATCTGCCCAGCTTCTACAACCATTCAGCTCATTTTGCATATGAAAATGTTTGAGTACACAGATTTATTTTTATTACCATGTTAACTGTATCATGTTTCTTAGATGTTAAACTAATTGGATGAAAAGTCTCTTGCTTCCTTCCACTTCAATATCCAGGGCAAACTGATCAGAGTTATTTCCTCTTCATCCACTAAGAGAATTATTAAATATACTATGAAACATGACACTAATCCACTATCTGCTTGGAACAGGATAAATAGTAATGTAGCACTCTAGAATACATTATATATATATACAAATATACTTATATTTTTATATATGTATGTACACACAGAGAGAAATACAACCACCCTACACCCCAGAACAATCTGCTTTCTCTGCAACACAGTAAATACAGGGGAATTTCTTAATACTTCAATCAATACTGCTATTGATCAGCCCCAGATGAAATAAGTGAGTCTCTTCAGGATCATGGCATGCTTTAAAATCCCTTTAACAAAATGCATCAGTTTTTAGTACAAGTAAATTTTTTAAAAAGGACTATAAAAAGAAGCTCCATAACAACAGAGGTTCATATTTATAAAAACTTTCTTCTAAGGTAGACAGGACGAGGGCACAGAATTTCAGAGTGAGCTCGCCACATAAAATTCTTCTGCATTTCACCAGTTTCCTCTTAAATGTCACAACTGAGATTGCCACTGGACAGTACATGATGCAGCCCATTTTGATGTTACTTATAAACTCTATTTTTTAATGTTCCTTTTGCTGAAACTGTCAAAATCACTTGCAATGCCCACAGTTATTTGTATTATACTTCAGAACACTTGACCATTTGATATTGTGCAGAAGATACCCCAGAATCAATCAACTGTGAATCAATCAAACACACCTTTAAATGACTGGAACTTCCTCAGAATAATCACCTTTTGTGCTTATTTTGCAGTTCTAAGGAGAAGAGGTGGTCTATTTGAACTTGCAGTTTGAAGTTATAACAATGTTCCATAGCTCCTCACCGAGTAAAAAAGATTTGAAGAACTGTATTTAACTTCCTGTTTTGATAAGATTACTACAGGTGTTTTAAACCAGGACTTACATAAGCAAATAACAGGTTTGGGATAAATAAATCATATTTTTCTGCTTGTTGCAACTTAAAAAACTCCAACATTACAGTTTCTTCTATGACTCCCTAACAAACAGTTTTTGTGGTGGATAATCAAGTGATGCCTGCTACAATTCAGTTGCAAAAAAAAAAACCCAGGGCAATACTTTCAATGAAAGACTTTATGGCAAGCACTGTGCAGAGAGAAAATACAATTATCATTATGAGAACTTTTTAAACTGTACTCAAATTGAAAATGTGAAGTAAAACTGTGAGAGAGACATATCAGTTGAACTGGAATCATCACATAAACTGTTATTACCACTGGCAATTTGGTCATAATTATAACTTTCTGTGCATAAAGGCATTATGAGTGTTATTTGTAGCACACATTCATTTCTAATCATGACAGAACAAAAAAACCTTTTGCCATTTATTTAAGATTTGGTCACTTCACCAAAATGGTGCCCCCACCTATGACCAAGTCTCATAAGCAGAGAATCTTATGGTATGGAATATTCCATTAAAAATACATACTAAAAGGAAAAAACACAAACTGTCTTGCTCTCAGACAACAAGATTTAGTATTATGGGCTGTTTTAATCAAACAATGCAATTAAACACTTTAAAATCAACTGGTAGACACATATTGCCTTAACTGTGCAGAAGAGCTTTACATGCAAAATTAATTAGTGGGTCAATTCTTAAACTCTCTGTATCCTGTTATTTTCTATTTTAAAATGTTATTAATTTACAATGACTTCCACGACATTAAATTTAGGTTAATACACTAATATATATTAACAAGATAATTATGTCAAAGGTTATCATCAACAGTTCATAATAAAAAGTTATGCTCAAAAATAAAACTTATTATTTATAGCTTGGGCTGGATAATAAAGTATTAGCAACACAAAATGTTAATTAATTTCTAATTCTCTATTCTTTTATTTGGATTTCATGAAGGTTGATTGGACTTGATCCATCATTTTACGGAAAATTAATTATTTCAAATACATGCACCACTTTATGCAACCTGCCTGATTTGCATTGAGGAAAATTCAGCAGAAGTAATTGAGGCACAAGCAAATACTGGCACTGACTGAACTCAATTTTCATTCCAAATTTCTGCAAAATCCCAAGGCACAACAATATCAGATGCAGGGGGAAAACAAACAAAAGCAATGTGTAAAGGGAACATGAAGAGAGAATATTACAAGAATCAGAGAACAAAGGGACTGCAGAACTATTTTAGTGCCATAGATGAACAGTGAGGGCTTCATTCAGGCAAGGTGGAATAAGATATCATATGGCATCCTGACAATTGATGTCTTCATTTAAATGTAAGAATTTACATTCTAATTAGAAAGAATTTACATCTTAATCAGAGGCAGCTGTATTATCTTGTTACTGTTTTTTTCAAAGGTAATGAACTAAAGTACTGCTGTGCTTTTTCAACCAGAAACTAAATAGACAGCATACAGTGTTATTTTATAGCCTACCTGCTGTAAGCTGTTATTAATATTTTTCAAGACAAAATTCCAACAAAATCTTTTAAAATAAAAAATTGTACTTGACATTGCTTGAACGATATTGTAAAGGCTTGTTTAAAATATTTAACCTACATTTTTAAGTACATCTAGTCATAAAGGTATCATTAATATGGCACCAGAGAAGCACACTTTGGTTTTAGGCTTCAAGTAATATAGTGTAATATGGGAAGGAAAAAAGTTTTTAGAAAATTTTTAATAAAAAAACAGTTCCACACGTATTTCTCCACAGTGTTCACATAATACAAATGGAAAAATCAAATAAAAGATCATTTTTGTAGCTCCTGTGTAAACACACTTTCAATTGAGGCTGTACTGAAGTGGTTTAGATGCTAATTCTAAAGGAGGAGAACATGGAGCTGCTTTTACATGCATTTTTAGAATTACAAAGTCATGCTTTAGTAGTTCAGCCTAGTCACGATATTTTTGGTTCTTGCACAGTTCCAAGGGTTTTGACACCAACATATAACATAAAACTGCTGCTGGGAAACTTCAGGTATGAGTGCAGGAGGAAGCAAAGATTTTTTTTTTCCTATAAAGAAATTAACCTGGGAATAGGCCTGGGAAGCTCCTGGTGTAGTGACCAACTCTGGAAAAACTTTGTTTCACCATTATTTGTCTCTCTGCATCTGTTAGGTCTCTCTCAGAAATCTCAAAAAGTCAAATGGAAAATGTTCTGCAGGGATTTTTCAGGGAGTGATGCAGAGTCCAGGGTTTGGTTAGTAAAGCCAGGCTTTACTTTGCAGCAGGGATTACAACACACACCCACAACTCTTCAAGCCAGTTAATGCCATTTTCTACTGAAACACCAGTCCAGGGAACTCAGAACACAAAATGCAAAATATTTGTTTACTTATATTACAGATTCCTGGGGAAAAAGGACGAGAAAATGAATCCCCCATGAAGACTGGGAGAGATTTCATGTGAGTTTTTCAGATCCACAAAAACATCAGGAAGCTCCTCACCCCTGAATGTTCATGCCACCTACCTTAAATTAGGATCACTGAATTTGTTGATGTATATTTGTGCATTTTGGCAGTGGTACAGTTTAAGAAGAGGTGATTAGGGGTAAAAACACACAGCAAGAATGTGAAAACCAGCTGAATGAAGTAGATATTAGTGAAGAAGTGTGAGGAACTGAGAGAAATGGCTTCAATATATTATTAGAGGTACTTTGTTTTACTTATTCCATTGTTTCACATTATGATATGCATTTGATATTTTCCCAGTCTTTCACTAAGTATATATCCACTTAATAATTAAGCCACCACTAAACATTTTAAGTTTATCCAACAAGTTTTCAATTTATTCCACTTGATAAATTGTGGATTTTTTTTCCTTTATCTGTTTCTTCCCATTCTGTTTACACTCTTCTAAAAATGCTTTTAGTTTTGAATATATTTAAATGTTTGTTTAGTTCATGTGAATGACTGAAACTCATTTGACACACTGTTGAGAACACTTAAATTTGTTGTAGCTACTTTAATTCCTCTCTTCATTGTTTGTTAACACAATAAAACAGTGTTTGACAGAAAAGAATATTTTAATTTACATTTACTGCTGATGTCTTCCTAATAACCACATTGTTAAGGTCCCACTTTTTAATTACTTAACAACATTTCAAGAAATGTCATGGTCCAAAGGGTGGTTTTTCTAATAAAGTGAAGTTTTTCAGTGTATCTAATACCCAGGTTGTGTCTAAAAGAATTCTGTATCAAACAGTTTGAAGTAAAAATCAAACACGAATTTGTTGTTCTCAAACAAGGCTAAACATTTTTGAAAAATGAGAAAAATATTAAAAAAGTAAAAAAAACCAACCAAACAAAACCAAGTTGCCACTTAAAATTTTTAAAATAACATTTAAAAATGTCAATTTTAAAAGCAGTCATACTTAGATTCTTCTATTATGACATGGGAAAAGAATAACATTCTTGGATGAGCACTCATCGTGTTCCCTCTTTCCTGTGAGAAGAAAAGCAGTTTGTGAAAACCTCTGGAATGAGCACTATGAAAAGGGGAAATGTTCCTGTTCTGCACATGGAAGAGCAGTGGAATCTCAATGGAATAGCAGCAGATTGCCCCCAGTCCTGGCTGAGCTCTCCTCAAAACCACATTCATGTCAAGAGCAGAGCTTCTGCATCCAGCCCTTCACCTTTTCTTTGCTTGACAAGTACAACCAGGATCAGCTGATCAATTCCTGCTGCACCAATTAATTTAATATCTCCCAGCTTGCTAAAGAACAATTGGCTCTGTGCTCCCTGCTCTCAGTTTACTGAGCTCTGTGGGCTTTATTTGGTTCAGAATCACCCTGTGGGTCTGCCTGTGTCATTGGCAAGTTTATCCCTGCCAAGCCAGACTGAAGGATTTCTGTGCAGGTCAATGTTTTGTGATTCCCCTGGGGTGTTAAGGACACAGAGGCAGGCTGGGAACAGAGCAGCAGCACAGATTTACCATGGGGAAGGTGAGATGCAGCTGGGAATTCCACGGGAATTGGAAGGCTTTGAAGACTCTGTCACTTCCAGCCTGGTGTATCAGAAGACTGAAGAGTCAAACCTGAGCATCCACCCTCACTATTGCTGTGGATTTAGCTCCATCCTAACTACTGCTGTGGATTTAGCTCCATCCTAACTATTGCTGTGGATTTAGCTCCATCCTAACTGCTGCTGTGGATTTAGCTCCATCCTAACTGCTGTTGTGGATTTAGCTCCATCCTAACTGCTGCTGTGGATTTAGTTCCACCCTAACTGCTGCTGTGGATTTAGTTCCATCCTAACTATTGCTGTGGATTTAGCTCCATTCTAACTATTGCTGTGGATTTAGCTCCATTCTAACTGCTGCTGCGGATTTAGTTACACCCTAACTACTGCTGTGGATTTAGTTCCATCCTAACTGCTGCTGTGGATTTACTTCCACCCTAACTACTGCTGTGGATTTAGTTATTTTGGAGAGCTCAACACTACCCTGGAGCCACCTGAAATGCTGGCTGTAGGAACAGGGGCTGAGGCTTGAACTGAGGCACAGAGATTCTGCTCACAGTGGGCAGATCTGAGTGAATGTGCACAGTGAGCTGGTGTGACCATGCTGCACCTTCCTTTCACACCTCAGTGCAGACAGAAATTGCTTGGAATCTTCCCTAAATCACACCCAAATGCCCAAGACCAGGTATGCTGGATGCAGAGGCACCACAATGTCACTGAATTCCTACAGAATTGGCAACAAGAGGAGATGTAACTTATTTCTGTAAGGTACTCATGTGCATTGGAATTCTAAAATTTCCTAAAAATCATCGAGCTGCTTCAGCCTCCAGCAGATGAACTGTTGGATTAATTCTTGATGTCACTGCTGAATCAGCCATAAAAAAAGAATCTGAATCACAACCAGGTCATGGACCCAAACAAGAATAACACTTTGGAATGATAATATTTTTAAAATTGGCTTATATGTTCAGAATCAGGAAAGAAAACTTTGATTAAAAAGTTTTTAAAACAAACGTAACTGAAAAAAAAGTTTTTTAAAAATCGTTATGTGCCTCCTTATTAAAATGCTTATTTAAGCTTTCCTCTGCCAGTTACTATTGTCAAAATATACAGCAGCAGTTAATAAGACAAGACTAGACTTAACTATTGGCTTTCACAATAAAACATGAAGATAAAAATGAGGCTTGGTGTAATTTATACGAGAGAAAATGATGTACTAAAAGCAAGACACTAAATCAATTTTAAACACCAAACACAATTTATGTCTGACTTTAAAACTCATCCTCCAAACATTAATCTAGACAAAGGCCAGAAACTGAATGAGGCTTAATTTGTGAAACTGATACCTTTCATCATAACCTTTAGCTGAAAAGGTCATTAGATATATTATATCTAAGTGAGCAGCTTATCCCTGCTTCATTACTGATAATTAAGGCAAGTAATATTTTCTTGACAGTAATGTGTCCAGTAAGAGATATTGTCTAGTTTGCATAAACCAGACATTAATTACCAGAGTAGTATCAGAGATAAAAAAAATTAAGTACCTGTGTAACATAATTTCATTATTTTTTCTTCATTTCCTTAAAGAATTAGCAGGCTCAGAAACATAATGAGCATATTAAGAAATCCATTTTCAAGCATTTATTAAAATCCTTATTACACATTACACAAATACATTTTTGCACGTCCAGAAACAGAAAAGAAGGCATCTTGAAATACACACATTACTTAGATATTTTGTCATCTCGCTTTACAGGGCAACAACATTCAATGGTGAAGTGCAGTTATCAAATAACAGGTTCATACTTGGACCTAATTTCAAATGTTAAGGCTTTCATATAGATGCAATCACAAACGAGTCCAAGACCTCTGATCTGCAACTTCAACTCCTGCAAAGCTGTTTCACCTCATTTGCATAAATGGTAATTTTGTGTGTGCAGAGCAGCACATGGATCAAATGTCCATGTGAGAATGACAAGGCTGTCCCTTAGACCATAATCCTGGTAACAGCTTTCATTTCTCAGTAGAAACTACTCTGCATGGTTTTAGAAGCTATAGTGTTTAACAGAGAGAAGAAAGAGAGATGAACTGTTGGTTTTCCCAGCTCTTACAGAGATGGGGCTGCTCAGAGGTGTTTTAAAAGATTTTATTCTGTATCAGTCCCAATGAAGAGTGAGACAAGAGATGTAAAACTCAACACCATTCCCTCAGAAGCCAGCCCATTTCCTGGTTATAACACCTCATAAATGTTTTTCAGCCTTTTACCACACAGTGCTGCTAATACTTCTAACACCAATCATCTATTATTTTACCCCACATGGTCCTGCTACAGCAGGACTTTCACAGCTCTAATTCTCTAAAATATCTGGCCTTTTTGCAAGGCCATCTTCTGAAACTTGTTGAAACCTATTTCCAGTTCAATCTCTCTCAATGCCATCTCTATTCCATGGCCTTCCTGAGCCAGCACTCCTCATCTCAGAGTTTGCACACAGATGTACCAGGCTCTGAGCTTTCTGTCAGGGTTTGAGAAATGTTTACAAATCCATTTCCCACAACAGATTACCTGTAAATGGTTCACTCCCAAGGTATGTTATCTGCCAAAGTGCACCCTATGAAAACCTAGACAAATGTGATGCAGAGAGATTTCATCCCTTAGTCACACACACACTCCATAAATGCTGCTGTGTCTTGCAGAGACCATAGCAGTGGTTCCTCATCCTTCCCCCCTTGAAGTCCTCTCCCCGTGAGCATCTGCATGATGGGAGCTTCCAGCAGCATTTCTCACAAAGCATCACTAATTTAGGGGAGAGTCCAGGGTCAGGGTTAGCACAGGGAGCTCTTACACTAAAGCCTCTCCCAGAAGGAAGCCGTGTGATGGCTCCAAAGAGCATTCCCTGGGCTTTCCAGGGAAAAAAATACCCCATGAACAAAGGCAGAAAGAAGATGGGTGGGAAGGAACAGGAGAAAGACTGTCACAGCTGTGGATATCAACTGTGGCTCCCTGGAGCTTGGATGGACACGTTCAGAGCCAGCCAGAGGAGCACCTCTGGTGCCATTTGTGCACATTATTCTGCAACAGTTAATGCAGTAAGTTGTCTGACAATGTGTTATCACCATGATCATTTGTCAGACACACACCTTAAATACTGGAAAGTTAATTGAAAGATCTGTTTTGTGATAACCACCTCATGAGAAACCAGCATGAAAGCTAAATTAAGGCAAAATGGGTGGGTATCTGGAAAAGTCAGAGAAATCTTTCAGCAGTAATTGAAACTATTAAAATTCTGACCTAGTCTATTTTTGAAATTTATGTTATGCAAAACGACCATTTTGCATCAGGACACAAAGTGATTACCTGAGTTAAAGGAAATGTAAGGAAAGTGAGGGTAAGATGATGGCCATGCCTCTGTGTGCTGTCCCCCTAGCCCTGAGGCAGGACCACCAGCAGCTGTAATGAATGGTTTGTCCTCCTTCCCCAGGGCAAACACCAAAAAACAGTGGTGAGATAAAGTTGTGTGAACTCCTGGGCACCTGTGAGAGTACATGGAATTGCAACTCCATGCTGCAGCTCTGTGTTCATGTGAGACCACGTGCCATAACAGCCAGAGCACCATGAACGCACAGAAATCCCAAATCCCAGTCCCTGGGAGCACCACCCAGTCACTCACATGGTCCAGATTCTGGGCACAGCCCAATCTTTCCAACAGAAGAGCAGCCAAAGTGATTTTATTTAAAGAGGAAATTCTCTTAACCTGGAAAACATGGTCACTCCAAGCCAAAACAAAGCTGTTGGTGCTCTCACTGAAAACTGGCTGCACTCTCCTGTGCAATCCTGCCAGACTTGCTCGAGACAGCAGCACCCAAACCTGCATTTTCCATGGCAGGTGGCCAGGATACTCCTGCCTTTTCTTTTCCTTCAATACCCAGCCATGGCCTGGCTACCTGTGGGCTACCTGTGTGTTCCTGTCAGGCAGGAACCACCACGGGGAGTGACCATGGGGCAGCAGGACCTGGAACCAAGCCCACACTGCCCTTTGTCCAACACTGAACACCTCACACAACTGCAACGTCCCAAGGACCACAGATCAAACCAGAAGTCACCACAAATGTTATTTTGCTATTTTAACATCTGCTCTGATGGAAAACATTCTCATTCTTCCCAGTTTCTTGGGCAGAACAAGTGATGGCAATCACTGGCACCTGGCAGATAGAACAACTGAGGTTATTTTTACTGTAAATATCCTGAAGAAGTTGCTGATTAGCCCACAGACTCTCTGTAAATCAGAACTATTATTCTTTAACATCAGAACAGTACTGCTGAGTTAGTGACATGTAAAACATTGCTCATTGGTGTCAGTATTTGGAGGATTATGGCATATGATACTGCAGATGGCTATTTATTTATGAAGTGCAGCACTGTTTCAGTAATGAATTATTCATATGGGGCATAATATTGACAAAAATCTCTTGCATGTGTATCCTGAAACATTTGCTGTTTTCAGTGCTATTACAAATAATGACTTCATCCATCTGGTTTTACTCTGCATTTTGGTTAAAAAATGATCTGAATAAAAACATACACCAATATTTTTTAGCCCATTCAGAGAATCAGTATGCCTTAATGAGTAGTCACATCAAAAAATCACATAAAATTATAAATATCTCCTATGAACCAGCAAAGGAATTGTTTTCTTAACTGTTGTTTCCCATTTTGCAATAGATGAGTGAATTTCTAATCTTTGACTTTACAAGTTCTGGCTGTAATTTGATTGTGGGATCTGTATTTTCCTTTTTGATAGAAGAGTGAAACTGAGGTCCAAATTACTAAACTGAAATCAATCATTGTAATTATAAACAAAGCTACTTAAATCTTTTCAAAAGATAGAAAATTATAAAAAAATACAAAGTCTAGGTTTTCTGAATATACACTGAATATACAATATACAGTGAAATGCATTTCTGTATGAATTTCATTGTGAGCACTGATTAACCTCTCCTAAGTAAATTATATCCCAGTCATTGAGATAACAATGCAAACATAAGTAATTTTCATTTAAATATCAAACTCAAGAGAAACTTTAATTGTAAACTGACTTTGGAAGAAAGTTCTGAATCTGGTCTGCTTAATGAAATCAATAATTTTTTTGTAAAGTATACAGATTGCTCATTTTTTATTTGATAATGTGCTTAATGTGATAATTTCCCATTATTCCAGCAGAGGAACTTGCTATTTTTAGTAATATTTCATTGTTCCTACTTTCCATTGATTGTTGTTTGATTTGGCAATTACTATGACACTTATTTTTCTAAAAGTGTCACTAACAGACATAATGGCATATTTTTTCAAATAAGAAATGTAATGCTGGAAACTTTGAGAACCTCACTGTAGATCAAAGGTGCAAACTTATGCTGACAACTCTTCCTAATAAGTCTTTGCTTTTCACAGCTTGCCTCAGTTTAAGAGGCAAAAATTAGCATTTACTGCTTAAAATGCTACCACTACTTCTTCAGCCTCTCAAACCTGTATTCAGAAAGGTCAAAATCCAGATTCAAGTTATTAACAAACTGGGGGGAAAGCTCCCAAATCCAGCCACTGCTGGCAGTTACAAAACTAAATCTGCAGTTGCATAATTATTTCAGTGTTAATTTGACTAGAAAACTGATTGAACTGCTCTGGATTGTGCAAAGGCTGCTCTGAACTGTTCTGGCTGCACAAAGAACGCCAAGAGATGGAATCAGATTTTGGTTTTAAAGTTATTCTGGGGAAGGCACATTATTTTTTCTCCATTGCTCAGTTAAAACATGGGGTTTAAATGTGCTTTGAGCACTGGGGAGCAAGCCCAGACTCCTGAGGATGCTCAGAGTGGGTTTCTCCCAACAGCAGGAGCAGGAACGCGTTCTCCTTGTGTCCCACACCTTCCCTGGGGCAGGCAGGGAGCACTGCAGGCAGCACTGCCAACCCAACAGCTCTGCAGCAGCTTTGGGCCGTGCACCTGAAAACCACATCTTCATTTTCAGCTTCTGACAAATGGAAAAACCGTGTTCAGAATTCTGACATCAAAACCTGCAATTTCATGCTCCATCTATACAACATCCCTTTAGATGTAAATACAGCATTTGGAAGTAAACACCATTTAAAAATTTTCCACCTAAGTTCAGTACTATGCATTTTCTCATATTAATTACCCAGAGAAAAAAATCCAGTAAAAAAAAAAAATTGCAACAGCTCTTTAAAAATGAAGGACTTTGGACCTACATTCCATATTCCCAGTATTCATCACACACTTGGTCATCTTCATTACCTTATCATGTATTTCTTCTTCTCAGGCACACAAAATTTTTACAGATAGCAATATCATGTGGGCACGAGTAAAAATGGTGTTAGTTAGACCTTTGTAACCTGTTGTTGAAATGCAAAATTTGAGGTTAAGTTGTGTGAGAGATTTACACAGGAAAATATTCATGGTGCTCACAAAGTCTTGCTTTATCATCTTGTGTACATCTTCACTAAGTCAGACAACCAAACTTTATTTATTTGATTTATCTTTTGTTTATTCATTTATCTTGTCAGCTGTACTTGCTAGCATAGTTAAAAACAGTTTTTGGTTTTTTGGAGCAGTGTTTCAGAAACTGTTAAAAATGCTGAAATAGAGAAAAATTTTATATTACTCAGGAATAATTTTGCTTTTTGCTTGACACAAAGTCATTTTTGAATGCTGCACCAAGGAAATTAGTCTCACAGGTCAGTTTCCTTGTTAGGATGTGTTCCAGGCTGGTATCAGTCAAGGCTGTCAATTAAGAACTTCTCTTCTTATAAAAATTAAGAAGTTTAGCTGCTGTTACTTTGGTGTTTGCTTCCTACACTATAGCTAAAAAAAAAAAGAAGGAATTAAATAAGGAAATTTCTTGTTCACCTGATGTGCAATGAAAAATGGCAATTTTTATGGACACAGTCTCCAAACTCAACCACTTTAGTATCAGCATTAATGCCTAAGCATCTTTTTTTTGGGGGAAAAGGTTAAAAAAGCCCACTTGTTTAGTGCAAAACCATGGCTGCTACTGCATCAGCTTAGTCAACTTCTTTTCTGCAGCATTGGTGAGGCTGTGCAGGAGCACTCCTGTGGAACAGCTGCACTGACACAATGGGCTGCAGACGTTTTTACTGTCCTAATAATCCACATCTGAAAGAGTCCCTAAATACTCATTGATGCGACAGACCATAACAACTCCCCTGGAGCTGCTTCAGTTTATCAGGTCAGTGATCTGCACGCCGAGGATTCCCCAGGCACTCATTGACAGGTAGCATCTCACACACACTTGTACTAAAATAATAATTGCTTCAAAGGAACTGTTAAATCCCAGTCGCAAGCACAAATTAATTTAAAACCACTGAGACAGCACTTTGTTTTTTCCACAGATCTGACAAATCTGGACAAATTTACTGGACAAATCAAGACATCTGAGCAGGAACAAGCATCCTCACATGGTATGGCTATTTGCATTGTCTGAAAAATACCACTCACCTTGTCCTCAATGAATTACAGTCAGTGCCTTTCTGCTAGGCAAGGGTGACCTAAAAACTGTCCTTGCCACCGCGAGAAAAAAATGAATTAAAAACCTATTATACAGTTAATAATCTTAATTGAAGGCTTAATTTGTTGTTGTCCATCTCCTCACTTTCTTCTCAGTGTAGTGTTTTCTTCTGTCCTCAACTTTTTACTACAAATCACCGAACCCCTTATTTTCTCCTTCTCTTTCCTTCCATATCCCAACAAGTGCTTAGCCTTGTCTGCCCACATTCCTTTAATTTCTTACTCTGTTGTTACCTCTCACTAAATCTATGCCCTGCAAATTAGAGGGAAAACTAGTACAGCGTGGAAACCTTTTCACCCAAAAGAAGTTGTGGTGATTTACCCTCTCCCACCCACTGGAAATGCCAAAGGAGCAACACTCTAGACAACTTTCTGCCTTCATCTGAGTTTCAGACAAAGCTGAGCACGGAAGTGTTCATGCCTACAGTCAGAACACAGCTCCTCTAAAGGCACGAGCCCAGAAGAACAGGCTGATCCACAGAGTTGAACTAGAATGCCTTGGAATCCACCCCAAGATGAACTTCAGCCTGACAATGCAACCCTCTGCCACTTGGCACAGGCAGCTGTATGGAATTCTTCAGGGCCCAGCCTGATATTCCTGCTAGCTCTTACATCATTTGCTCCCCAGGGCTCTGAAATCATTCACTTCAAGTGTTCTTTACAGCCCAATCCAGACACAAATCAGCAGCACTGCTTGTTTATGGCACTTGCTTTTTATGAGTCACTTAAGTTATGGCCACCAGGACACAGAGATCCAGCTGCCACTGGCTGCTGTGTGTTTGGGGAAACAGGCTTCCCAAAAACTGCACTTCCAAATCTGATGAGACCTCAATCCAATTTCCATTAAGTAGCTGCAGTGTTCTTGCACAGAACTCAACAGCTCAAAGCTGATAGTCAAAACAAGGAACCAAAACCAGAAGTGGAGGCATCAAAAATCCCTGAACAGATCCATGGTTGCATAATACTGACTATGATAATGGATACAAAGAGATTTAAGAGATTAAAGGGATAATATGATAGCTCACAGTAATGTAACACTAGCACTTAGACACTGCAGACTCAGATTGTGACAGTTCATTTCTCTAAAGTTAAATAGCAGCATAAAAATGAAGAAGAAAGCAATACTTCTTCCCATAGAACACTCCTGATAGGTGACACACAGAAACAGATGTCCTGTGTATCAAAAGAGAGCAAAAATCCTCTTTAAAAATGAGCACAGAGATGCTCTAGTATCATCATTCTATGTGAACTTGCAAATGAGCCATAAATTCAAGGTGGGCCAACATTGTTCTGTTGTGGACTCAGAGACCTTACAGGAAGAATGCTTGTCTCTTAGGTGTTTGCTGCCTTCCACTGACAGTGGGTTTGTGCTCTTTTGAAGCAGTTTTGTGGAACCAGGGTGCCTAAAGGACATGGGCACTGTGTAACAGCAGAAAGACAAAATGAACTAAGGAAGGAATGGTGACAGTGTCCATAAGTCATCTGTCTCACACAATCTGCAGCAAGATTTGATGGTACTAAGTAGATCTATCTCCAAAATAAGTGCTAAAGCAGCACAAGACTGAGGGTGAACAAATCCAGAAATAAGAAATTGTTCACAGACTTGTGCTGAAGGGAGGAAAGGCAGCGTGCTGGAACACCTGAAGCAGTAGCAGTATCAATACAAGTGGTTGGATTGATATGTTTTTCCTGTTCTGTGTGATTGAAGCCAGTTCTCTGAATATTCATGAGGAACAGGTTTCAGTCTGTGCAAAAGCTTTTTTGTGTCTTTGTCTTCGTGGGCTCTGTGAAGAATCAAAGACATCTAAGTATAAGCCTAGAATTTCTAATGTTGTGTGGAACTTTCACCAACTGCGTGGCTGAATGAAACAATTCATCAAACAGTACTTTTCCAAGCAGAGATTGCATTTCTTTTGGCAAATCAACACTATTAAGTCACAAGGACTCTCTGCTGCCAAGGAATTCAGAAAACAGTCAGTGGCAGTGCCCACAGCATTTGAAGCAGCCTGATTTGAAGTTCTGCTTGTCAGCTGAACTTCCATCCCAGAGGACAGAGAATCCTCCCTTGAGTCTCTAGGACACAAGACTGACTATCAGGCTGTCTTTTGTTAATGAGTTCACATTAATAGCCAGCCAAGAGTTTGGTTGCTAATCAAGTGTAGCAGTAAAGAAGCTCAGGCACTAATCCAGCTGCTGAAGGCATTCCAATATCTGGTGTCTTGGTCTGAACCACAGAATCACTGAATGGTTTGGGTTGGAAGGGACCTCTGGAGATGATCTGGCCCAGTCTCCAAGGAGAGCAAGAGCCTCCTGTCCTGGTTTTTAACACAAAGATGAGGAAGGCAGGAAGTGAAGAGGAATGCAGGATGAATGCAGGATGATCAGTCAAAGAGCAGTGATCACAGCTCAAAGATAAATGGCATTATATAACAAATACACATCCCAACTGCTGCCCCTGTGGCCTGATTCAGCACTTTGCATTTAGTTACATTTGCTCCATTTTTACAGAGTTTGAAACTGTAAACTGTATAGAAAGTACATCCCCACATTAAAGCTTATAGTAAGAATGTTGCTAATTAAGTATTTTCCAGTAGCTCTCTTGATGAAGACATAAGGTCTTCAGTCAGTTGAAAGTCTGAACTGACACTTTCCAAACATCTGCTGTACCTCAGGAATTGCATTTATGTGTGGTCTCTGAAGTGTTTTTCAAGGGATCGATGATGTGTAAAGCTTTATCAATGCAATAGAGAGCATGACACATTCTCTTTTATAAAAATTACTGGTTTTTTGAAGTAGAAGTTTAAAGGTCTCTTCTAGTTTCAGCCTCTGAAAGCACTAATTTAATTTCAAGAGGATTTAAGTTATGTTTCTGTAATACAAGGGCACTGTAATGATCTCTTCTTACTTCTAGAATGGAAATTGATGAGGAAGCCTACCTTGAATTACAGAGCAGATTTACAAATAACTGCATTTTCATCTTAAAATGTCACGTTCAATGGCATTGCTCATAAGTCATTTAGAGATCCTAAGGTCAGAACTAGTTGGTGATAAGGGCATAAATGGGTGTGAGACATAACTGTAATAAATTTAAGTGTACAAGTAGATTGACAAAATTATATAAAAATACATATGTTTAATATTTTTAAAGAGTTGCTGGTTATCTTGAAAATGATATGATATTTTTCATTTACGTTTAACTGTTGATGAATCTGCAGACCCAAACAACTCAAATCCCCCTCCCTCAGTTCCTTTGGCAGTGCAGTGATGACAGGATGGAACTCCTCTGCCACCTCCAAACCCCTCCAATATTGCTTTGTAGGCAACAAAACCAGTGCAGGTATTTAATATGCAAGAGCAGAGGCTTGAGAAAGGTCTCGTTTTTGTATGACAACTGTTCATTCTGATGTGGACAGGAGCTGCTACACATGAGGAAGGTCATCACACCAAGTCATGGCTGAAAGCTTTTGATGTCACACAGGAAAGGGCAGACAACAAAATCTCAAATCCAGACTGAGAATTTAGAGAAGTTACTTTTTAAGAAGTCATGGTTAATACCAAAGGGAACATAAAAAAAAGTTCTGGAACCATCCACAGACCAAACAGTTTTCCCAAAGGAGTGGAACATGCCAAGGCAATGTGACACAAACTGCTGTGAGCAGGGGGGTGCTCTGCTTGGGCTGCCAGCTCTGAGGTGGTGACACTGCTCTCTGTCCCCAGGACAGCAGGTTTAGAGAGACCAGCACCTACACAGGGCACTGTGCAGGGCCACAGAGGGACACTCATAGGAAAAATAATCAGAATGAAATCAATTAGAATAAATAAATGAGCTCTGCTTGGGCTGCCAGCTCTGAGGTGGTGACACTGCTCTCTGTCCCCAGGACAGCAGGTTTAGAGAGACCAGCACCTACACAGGGCACTGTGCTGGAAACACTCACAGGAAAGAGAATCAGAATGAAATCAATTAGAATAAATAAATGAACAAATATGGAAAGCAGGACATAAATTATGGGTAGATTCAGTACACTGCTACTGTAACAGGTGAGCTGAGCATGGCTGTGTGGCTGAGTAATTCCTTCCTGCCTTCAGAGCAGCTGCTTACTAAGATTCATGATTTATATATTCAAAAGGATGCTGATTCCTCTGGACTTGTTGGCTGGAAGTGCTGGAGAAAGCATGACACCCATAGAATTTAGCTGGAGAAAGCATGACACCCATAGAATTTAGCTTCCTTCCCACAACTAAACTGGACACAAGCACAACATTCAGCTGTCAAGCATTTCAAAACGATTACTAATTCAGTTTGGACTTAATCTGCTGAATCAAAGTCCTTCAAAAAATGTATTTCAGTTTTAAGGAGAGAAGTATGACTTGTGTGAGAGAAAATTAGTCTGAAAGTTGTGTGCCACTGCCACTCCCCTTCTCAGCAACAGGAACGGGCTGTGCTTACTTGGAAGGACAATTTGACTGGGGATCTTTGTGCTTCTGTTAAAATACAAAAATACCAGCAAAAACATGTTGTTACACAAACCAGTGAGAAATCAAAACATATCCCAGAGTGCCCTTCATCAGTGCTTCCTAACTGCATTATCACAGAATCATGGAATAGCTCGAGCTGGGAGGGACCTATTTATCCAAACAGGATAAAAACAGGATAAAAGTGTATCTTTTAGCTCAATATATGGAAACTACAGAAGAAAACTACAAAGGAATTACCTACCTAGAAACAGAACTTTATTACTCTAAACATCCAGAAAGGTTGCACTTGAAAAATTAATTATATCTTTAACTAATTAATAAACTAATTTCATTAGTGATACACATCACTAATGAAAAGCAGCACTCGACATAGGCTGTTACTTAAAATATTATGATGAAAGTGAGCTCCTACAAAAAGGACAATACTTAGCAACAAGGAATCCTTGAAAACTTTTTACTCTGAAGATAATTTGAGTAATCTTACCCAGAAATAAAAGGTCTGTTTTGTCAGATCATATTTGTACAGTCAGGTTTTTAAAACCAGTAACTACACACAATATATAATAAATTTATATAATAATAAATAATTTATTTATTTATAAGAATTATTTATTTATTTATAAGAATAAATTCACAGTTTGGAAAAAAACCAAAAGATTTCTTTTACGACAGAAAGAAAAAATTTTGCTTTTTCATTCTTTCTCAGGTTCTGTGTTATCCAAACGCTCCAAGCAGTTGTAAGTTTTGGTAATGGTAATGGTAGTGTTACTCAACAGAGTAACAGGTACTTTGCCTGATGTTTGACCAGCACTACTGGGCTATGAATTCTAACAAAAAAATTCAAGAGGGATGCAAAACAGAAATTATTTTATCTCCTATACATCCAATATCTCCCTGGTTCGCCTCAAAGGAAGAGCTCTGACGAAACAAAGATCCCAAAATGCTTGGGTTAGGAGAAAGCAGCAGCCACGCGTCCTCAAACAAGGAAGTCTAGGGGAAAAAAAATAAAATAAAACCTCTGCCTATCCACGCTTTGCAAAAAGTCTCCTGCCAGGAACGAAAGGATCCTCCCCACCATATGGAGGAGCTGCTCTGCCTGCCGGGGATGCTCTGTGGCTGTGCTCACCTCGGGCTCGCCAAGGAGAGGTGAGTTGTCAAATCAATTCCCGTCAGGCTGGCTGGGCTGAGGCAGGCCCGTGGGGTGCAGTGATGACAGAGGGCTGATCCCAGCCCCAAAGAGCCGCCTGGGAAACCTCGCACGCAAACCAACGGGGACTCCGGCGGCGTTAGCGCCAAGGAGCCGCGCGCGGGCAAAGTTTGGTTGGCAGCCAGGCGAGATGAATCAAGGCGAAAAAGTGACCAATTGCATGTTCAAAATGGAAACTGATAGGCATGTTGTAGTTTGGAAGGGTTTTAAACACCAGGAAAAGTCATGCATTATTAATTACTGGGAGATAAATATTTTAAAAGTCTTGCTCGACGGAGAAATACGATTTTTAAATCAATGTAAATGACATGTATAGTGTCCTAATTTTAGGCTTCTTTATCCCAGAAGCTTCGCAATGACAGTTCAGAGCATTCCTTATTATATAACTTTAAAATACTCCCATTCAGAGTATTGCAAATTAAAAAACTAGCTGCCAAATAAACACTTTAAAAACAAATAAACTGTGTACTGGCGTTGTTGAATTATTTGTAAGCAAAGCGACCACTTGTGCCCCTCGCAGTGGAGTACAATGCTCACATTTATCACCTTCACCTTTTCAAAGTTACCTAAATATTTAATGAACTAAACAGTAGAATCCACCTGTGTGAGCAATCACAATCCTTGGTTCTCCAAATAAATAGCAAAAAATTGCTAAAAGAGAATGTCCTCAAGTTTCATTGCCTGAAGTGATAGGCTCTGACAAATCTAACAGCTCTTTCTGTGTCATTCCTAATGCACTTGTCACTCAGTATTATCCATCCTCATTAATGACAATGGGAAAGTTTATCTTGGGAACACGTTTTAAATCATCCACTCTTTACAATGGGACCATGAAATCTCTTACAAAACATGAGGCGGGAACTACTCTGACAACAAAACCCCTTCCTGGCAGCTTTACTCTTAATTCCTGTTCAAGGAATAATGTGTTTATCATACAACCACACCGAACAATATATTAGATGAAACTTGAAACAAGAATAGCTGCTTTGATTGTTTGATTTTTCAAGACAGAAAGTGATTTTCCAATATTTTTTTATGTTGGGAACATTAAATCTTTTAGGGATGTAATTTTGTACAGAACCATACTTCCTCTTGAAAAAAAAAAAGTTATAAACCCCTGATGAAATAGTTTGAATACTAATAATGTCATAGAAATAGTGACACTGCTCACAATTAAAATGATTGCTAAGGGGTTCTTCCTGGCTTTACACAAATTCTGATTTACTTACAGATACTTTTACCAGAAGACTAGATTGTATCTAATAAACCACTCCAGTTAGGCATAATTTCCACTAGTAAATATTCTGTTTTGATTATGAGTTCTGAAAACTGACATGGCCCCTATGCCAGCACTATGCACTTGCAACAGATGGATTGCAACTATTTGGATTTGCAACTTTATTTTGCATTTGGATTGGATTTGCAACTTTATTTTGGACCCTTAATGCAAAACCTGCAATATTCATTGCTTCTCTTTCCATCATCTCATTTGCAGCACCATCACCAACCTCCCATAAAAGTGAGCAGAAGCTCCTTTCAAATGCATCTGGCTGCAACAAGTGCTGATTTTTTGGATCAATTTGTAAAGTAACAACAGAATTTCAGGATGAAAACCCGAGGAACAAAAAATAAAGAAAATCAAAGAAGCTGCAAGAAATAATTCCAGTTACTCCTACTTGTGTGAGCACAGACAACCACACTGAATGTGCAGGATAATACTGCCCTGAAGGGGCAAACACACATCAGGGTGTGGATGAACAAAAATGGAGAAGCAGAAGCAGTAAAGACCATGGTACAAATAGAATTTTAGTTCAGATAGAGGAAAAAGTGCTTCTTATATAAGATTATAACAAATCCACTGGCAAAATCCTTTCACTGCAACGTTTCTACAATAGCGCCTTACCCTACTGACACAGTAAAAATTCTCCTTTGTAGATTTGGGGGTGTTTTGGTAGCCTGAATCTAATTTTCATGGCTTTTTCAAAGTCAAAATGATCTTTTCAGACCCGTAAAAAGATAACCAGAGATGCACTTCCACCTTAAAAATGTCTTTTCTGTAACGTGACTGTGGCCTCGGAAGTTCCTCAAGCAGCCCAGGTTTTTGTAGGACAGACAGGACACAAAAAAGCCAGTTCTCCTTTCCTTGTTTCCACAGGTTTTCAAAAACCATAATATAATAAGCCTGAAATTTTCAGGCTATGCTGAAGATTTTAGCAGGCAGTAGTGACTTGTCTTCTTATTCTGCAAAAACTCACTTTATTAATAGAAAAATTAGAAATAATGTGGCTTATCATTTAACTGATGAGAAATTAAATACCTCAACAGTAATTTCCTATCAAAATGTAAAGGAAATCTAAAAAGAATAAAACTTAAGCAGGACAGTACTAAAACAAATATATTTTAATAAATAGCTATTTAAAAGTAGCTACTTTAATGATACAAATACAAAAATTAATGTAACACTTCAAAGATTATATTAATTTAAGAAATGCCTCTTAAACAGAATAAGAATTCCATTTGATTATAGAGCTCTTCAAAGCATCAGGAATCTCTTTTAGTAACTTACTGAAATATCTGCACACATTCAATATTTATGCTGTCTTTCTCTCCATCCATTTTTAAACAGAATTAAAGGAGTAGCTAAACCCCTGCCAATAAAATGACAGGAAGGCTATTTTTAGTCTAGATGATGTAGACCAAGCATAAACAGCCCATGGCTATGCTACTATTGAGGATCAGATCTAAATACAAATACTAGATTTCCTTCTTACTATTTTTTTTTAAGCAAGAAGAATTACAAATTACATACTGGTTTGTATCTCCTAATAAATACTCATCCCAGAAGGAGAACCATTTTCCCCTTCATTAAAGCAGAAAAAAAATCTGATGTAACTCCTGCCACATTACTCTCTGGTAGAAAAGGTTTGTGAAAGTGCATTTGAGGCAGTAGAGGAAGCCTGTGGCCTGGCCAGAATCACCAATCCTTACCCCAAAAGGTGAGAAGTGCTGGTTTCAGGGGCTTTAGACTGCAGACCTGAGACGTCAATCTCCAGAGAGCTCCACATGCAGAATCTGCAGAGTTCATCCATTAAGCAGCACGTGGCTAAGTCCCTAATAAACCCATGAGAGGAGGGGTGGATCCAATGGAAAACTGCACATAACAGAGAAGCAGGAAGAAAATGCTGCTCATTGTAACATCTGGCACCTCCAGAGGCTGGGGATGTGTTCACCCTGCACATCACACACTGGATAGCCAAACTGGGGCTACATCCACCAGCAGGCTGGCCTTGGTCACCTCCTGTTCACCCACTCGTGTGCTGGCTCATAGATAAAACCAGCCAAGGGGGAATGGCCAAACCCTGAGCTATCCTGAACAGCAATCCTTGGCTGAGAACTCTCAGTGTACCTACAAACTGCACAGTTCACAGAATTCACAGAATCAGAACCACCAGGCTGGAAGAGACCTTCAAGCTCATCACGTCCAACCCAGCCCCAGCACCTCAACTCAACCCTGGCACCCAGTGCCACATCCAGGCTTTGTTAAACACAGCCAGGGATGGGTACTCCACCACCTCCATTCCAGAACTTTATCACTCTTTCAGTAAAAAACTTTTTCCTGCTATCCAACCTGTGTTTCCCTTGGGGCAGCTTGACACTGTGTTCTCTGGTTCTGTCAGAGCTGCCTGGAGAAAGAGCCCAACCACCTTTTAGGAAGCTGTAGAGAGTGAGAAGGTCACCTCTGACCTCCAGTTCCTCCCTGCTCCAGGTGAGAGTCAGGTCACTGAGCAGCTCCTCACCAAACTCGGGGAATGCTTTGCTCACAAACATTCAAACGCCTGGCAGATACCACAGGTGCATCACAGACTCCAGAAATGCCCTCAAAACTCAGCTCCCACGGCCAAATCCTCAAACATTCACAGGTGGGCCACACAACCCTGTCCTTGCCAGAAAAAGTGAGTGTACTGTGCCTTTAGCAAAGATTACTAAAGATGTTAAACCTTTAAATATTGAGCAAGCAGGTTATTTTGAGAGTAGCAGGCGCTGCTTTGGGTGCAAGGTGAAGTGGATTTCTCCCAGTGGATTTCTCACATCCTCCCACTCCAAAGTGGTAAACTGCTTGGTTATCTCTGCTCTCTGCTTTCCCTTTGCAACAAGACTCAAGCAGACACACTGCCCAAAGATTACTGGTTTAATATGAGAAAAAAAAGTAAGTCCAGTTAGCAACTGTTTTGTAAACTTGAACTTACGAACACCAGAGTGAACTCTTGAGTGGTTTTTGCTATAACAGACTTCAAACAGGAAAAAAGTACATCAAGAGCCCACAGACTGTATTGCCATAAGCTAAAACCAGCTTTTTCAAACCTTACATACCTGAAATGAGGCATTTAAAATGAGCTACTTTCAGCAAGTGCTACCAGCTGTTTTCTGAAAGTCAAGCAGCCTATGACTGGTGTAAGCTGGCAGCCAAACTCCCTATATTTGTTTATGCATTTATGGACATCAATAAAAAGCTTTAATTATGGTGCACTATACAATTACTGCTTACTTTCTTCAGAAGCAAGGAGGAAACAGAACAGTTAATTTGGTAATATTATTAATTCTCAAGGGGGCTAATATGGTGTCAATGTTAAGCTGGCCAGAAACACCACTTTAACTGCAATAAATAATGTTTTCCTCCAGGAGACAGCTTCACTTGCTATTTCAAAAGCTATTGGTTTTAACATGCAATGAGAAACTTTAAATTACATTATGTGTGATACAGAATCCTTTGAAAATCCTGTGAAATATAACTAAGAAAAACAAACTACAGAAAGAATCAAAACCACATAACTAAAACAACTGTGAGAAAGAGAGCAACAAAGATGGCATGACCCAAACCTAACTTTACTTACACTTTGGGCACTGTAGTCCTCACCCATTTGGCTTATGAAAATCTACTTTTTGCACAATTCTTTTGGCCAGAAATATAAGAATAAAACATAATCTTGAATATAGTCATAAATAATACCCCATAATTAGGCCAAAGCAAAAAGTAATATTTGCATGATTCTAGAACATTTTTTTCTTCAGCTACAGTACTTTGCAGTGTTTATTTTTTTCCTCCTGTCTCCTTTTGGCACTTTCATGAAGTCTTTCAGACTAAGAATAATGACTAGTTTGCTCTCAATAAAAATAATTTAAAAAGCCATGTTCCTGTATGTTAACAGCTCAATAAAGGGTAATATTTTTTGGGAACCAGTAAAATAAACAGGTCAGAAAAATGGTATGAAACAATTCCTGTAGAGGTGAAAAATTTAAAGAAACTATAAATTTGTGGTTTCCTTAGAGATTTGTGCTCATCCAAAACCATTAATATTTTCAAAAGACTGGAAATGTTAACACTTAATCCTGAACTGCCAAAGTTACAATAAAACATTTGGAATTTTAGTGTGTTGCTAGTCATGGCAAACGTTTGTCAGCATTGGTTTGTTTCCCTACAAAATGCCATTTTTGCCCTTTACAAGTGTTAGATGGGGCTATTTTCCAGTTTCCTTGTTCAGAGTACTTTGAATGACTTCCTACCCAAAGACCATCACTAAAACCACAACAAACAGTACTGAGACAAGGAGTTCAGATGGATGCACACCCTGCACATGGAAAATCCTCCTCCTCTCACTCCTTTCACTAGAGCCCTGAACTTCAGTGCATGGCAGTAAGGTTCAATGTAGACCTGGGCATGAGAAAATGTGACTTTTTCCTCTCAGCTTTAATTTTCATTTTCCTGCCTTTGCAGAGACACAGAAAACCTGAGATGTGTTTTACCATGTAGCAGCCTGACTGAATTTGTTACTCTTTGTAAAATGAGAACATGATACAGCTACAAAATATCATTATTTTATTAAAACTTGTGATATTTTAAAGAGCATTTAATGGACGGGGTGCTCAGTTCCTGCTGAGAACTGCTACAAATATGGGGCTTAACTGTTTTTGCTTCTTAAAGACTTACCATCAAGATCTTTCTAACTCATGCCCACAGACCTCTGTCTAAAACATAGTGAATAATATAATAGTCAACAATATGATAGTGAATAATATGATAGTGAAAAATATAATAGTCAAAAATATAATAGTGAATAATACGATTGTGAATAATATGATAGTGAATAATATGATAGTGAATAATATGATAGTGAATAATATAATAGTCAATAATATGATAGTGAATAATATAATAGTCAATAATATAATAGTCAATAATATGATAGTGAATAATATAATAGTCATTAATATAATAGTCAATAATATGATAGTGAATAATGAGTGAATAATATGAGTGAATAATAGTGAATAGAGAATATAATAGTGAATAATATAATAGTGAATAATATGATAGTGAATAATATGATAGTGAATAGTGAATATAATAGTGAATAATAGAATCCTTTATAGAGATTTGTGGAGAAAGAGTTTTTAATCTTTATCAGCCAATGTTTTTACAAAAGATGCCCTTATTCTACCTGTCTCCCAATAGTTAGCAAGTGGGAATATGTCAGCTGCTTGACTTGTCTGGCAAATCCAGGAGCAGCTGACCCAGTTATTTGCAGACTGAACAGGCCAAACCTTTCATGCTGCAACACTGACCCTTAGCACAGATCCTGAGAATGAGCAGCCCATTCCAACATGCACAAGTGACCTTCCAGTGCATTAATGACTCTGTGGTGCCTGTTCTTCCCTTGCAACAACGCGTGGCACAAATGTTTCTGAACACCAGAATTATTTGTTTAAATGAGTCCTGTTAAATGAGCTCTGTTTGCCAACAAGAAACTGCACTGTATTGCAAGGGTTAAAGTTTCAAAAAACTGAATGGAACTCTCACATTACAGTGTTATACAAGCCATAAAACAAAATTAATTATTAAATAAATTTCAGGATATTACAAATCTTCCCATGAAACCTAAGAGTTAACAACATCTTCCTGTATTTGCCTACAGACAAATAATTAATAATTCAATTTACATTAATCAGCAGTATACAACAAGGAGGTGATATTTTCAAATTACATTCTTCCATGTGTGCTCAGGATATGTGTTCTGAAATTCCATATACTGTACAAAATTGACCACTTGATTTCAGTCCAGTGTGCCATTAAGATTCAGAGGGCTTTTCTTTTCAAATAGGAGCTCTCCAAGTATTGTTTCACCTCAAGTTATTATAATGTAAAAACGCTCTCCCAAAACTTTAGCTAAATTGTACTGTCACAATTTTAAACACGTATATTTATTCAAAATTGTTTGAAAGAATGTAATACATTTTTGACAGGCAGTCTTTTACAATATTGAAATCAAATCCTTGATTTCATCAAACCCTTCATATTCTGTGCCTTATTCCTGGAAGGCTCATGCCAAAATGATTCAGTTTGATTTTCTTTAACAATGGTAGGTTGGCTTGACAGCATCTGACAAAACAATTCAGTGAAGTACACCATACCAGGTAAAGAGAACCTGAACTGGCTACTAGGTGAAATAATGCAAAATGGAGCTTGGTACTATGACAGAAGCAGTTTTGCAGGAGAGTATTTCCTTGCAGTATTATTAATTTAAGAGGAAGAAAATGTTATGGTATTGTAATTATTGTCTTTTGAATGATTTTTGAATAACCCAGTGGTGAATATAATGGGGAAATGGACAGGGAAAATCAATGCAAAAAAAACTGGCTTTACTGGTATGAATTTCAGCTGAATTTTATTCCTATGTTTTACCTCTCTCTGTTGGAAAGCTCAGTTCTCAAACACATGGGGGTGAGAAAATTGAAGAAACACACTTGAATGGTTTGGGTTGGGAAGTTCTGCCTCGTCCCTGAACCAGCAGCACCGGGGAAGTTCCACCCATGCTCCAGGCCCTGGGCAGCCAGGCAGGCACATAAAAGAAGGTTTCATTTGGGTGTCATAAGGCCCTAACTGAGGGTCAGGTCTGGTGAGGGCACCTGTGCAGAGTCTCAAAATGCAGAGTTGTTTTGTCTGCCCATGAAGCTAAATAGATCAGTATGGCAACGTGCATGTTGCAGTGTATGTTAGCTTATTTTCCTTATTTTACTGCAGATTGCTATAGAACTGCCAGCTTACCTAAATTTATAATTAACCAGTGTTTTGCCTTCTGTCAACTCCCAGGTTCACTTTTGTTAACAGTGGCCAAAAATAGTTCATTAATTCAAATGCAATTGTTTACGAATTTACTCAACTCTAGAAACATCTGAGGAATACAATCAAGATTGGGATCAGCCATTAACGAAGACTGCCTCAAATTCTCTTGGGAGAAGCTAAAAGAAGTGATGCTCTAATTGCCATTTTCTAGTTCTCATTTCAGCTGAGAGGTTGGTGTGGCATGGATGTGTATTTTAAACATACACTGACCCCATTTGTGCTGGAGACAGGGTTGCCTTGTTCCTCCAGAAGAAACTGCCCAAGCCACTGCCTCTACACCTGCCCCTGGTGAAGAATTCCTCAGGGAATGTTTGCAGGAGCACAGTTCTGGCACTCAGGGATGCTGCCAGCTCCTGAGCCCCTCGGGACCAAAGCTGAGCTGTGGTTTTACTGAAGCACTGCAGACACCAGCTCTGACTTGGTCTCACCCACCTGTTTTGGCAAATAACCTCTGACTGTGGCCACTTGCACCTCCCCTTTGCAAATGAGAAGTTTACCACAGTGTAGTCTGTCTGACATAAGCAATAAAATGAGAGACACCGAAAGGAAGACCAAAAAAGTCAGAAATACAGAGATTTCACGTGGAGGCTACCTAGGCCACAGCTCCTGTTTTAAATGGCCAAAATCAGCACCTTAAAGAGTTTTTAAGTCATCTTCCACATACCAGAGTTGGACACACAACAGACACAAATACCTGCAGTTGCAACTATTTATTTTGGCAATCATTAATTTTCTCACTCTTTTACTGCTGTATGAAGACAGGATATTATTTGAATGCCTTTGGAATAATATGTTTGTTTTTAATTCAGTACAGACTCAGTTACTGGTTTTGGTGGTTATATTTCTTTCTTTCTAACCTTTTACTCTGGCAATTACCACGGGGAAAATGAAATACAGAGTGCTCCACAGTGCCATACTGCATCTGCCCTGCTCTGAGAAACCAGCCACTCTCCTGCCCCAGGACTCAGCTCTCATTTCTTCCCCTCCTGTTAGGAAACACCTCTCAGAAAAGAAACTCCCCAACTTGTGCACTAAGCTCTGGAAACTTGTTTTTTGCTGTGTGGCAATCCTTTAAATCATATATGACATTTGGCTTCAAACTGAGCTGGCTTCTAAAGATCTTTATCATGGGCTGCAAAGCTGGTGTGACCATTTAAAAGCAAATACTGGCTTGTGTTTTGATAAAAAATGTATTTGCACAACAACTATTTATTAGACAAACTATAATATAAAAACCTGTAGGAAAAAGCTTTGTCTCTACACTTCTAATAATCAACAATAACTTGAAGACATAAATTAAGAAAAACTAGGGAATTAAAAAAACCACCCCCACAAACTTTCCTATTTGCAAGCACTTATCTGAAAGTTTTAACTTTAAATAGATAATTTCAGAGGTCTGTGTTGTCCAGACAATAACAAAGGGAGTTAATCAAATATGAACCTTCTCCAACTGTCTTGTCAAACCAGGTAATGATGTCCTGCCAGCCAAACTCAGAGGGAGCATGTGAAACAAATACAAAAGTAAACAGGCCCTAAGCTGCCCAAGGGAAAGTCAGCAAGATGGCAATTTCAATCATTTGGAATAATACTAAGGCAGCCTTAGGCTTTTCTCAGAATGGAAACATGTCACTGTTACTGCAATATTCGAACAAATCAGACTGCAAAAGAAAGGAACACTTATGTAATCACAGCCGTGGAACAGCGCTTTACTCGATGGTGAGGTGGAAAATAATTAAGGGAAAATGTCCTTTTGGAGAGTAATTACAAATCTACCTAAATAAGAAAGATAAACACTCTTTCCATAGAAATTTGTAGCAGCAAAAAAACCAAATTTAAGCAGAGATTCCTTAAGTCTTGACACAGGAGGCTTTGGAACAGCAAAGATAAAGTTCTGTCAAATAAAACTATGAGCGTAATGGTCCCACAAAATCTCTCAAATGTTGATCAGAGTTACATTCAGAGCTACAAAGAAAGCAAAGAAGCACTTCAAGAGCAACCCCGCCGAACTAAGACGAGCGGGTTGTCATATCATTTAACTGAGAAATCAAAAAATATTTCAAATATTTGGGGAACTTACCTAATCAGAAAACGTTCAGTATGTGTCTAGTCATGTAGCCATCTTTTAGTCAATCATCAGAAAATCAAAGGCAAATTGGCATGACTCAACCCAAACTTTAATACCGCATGATTGTGTCGTGTAAGCTTGTTTTGTGCGAGGGCTGCTGTGGTTTTAGCAGGGAGATTAACGACCGGACCTAAGCTGGCCTCCAAACCTTGCCCTGCTGATGCCTCAAGCCCTTTGAAGTCTGACCATCATACCTGGCAAAACAACAGTGGGAACTAGGCTGGTGTCAGATCTAATCAAGTTTCCTGCCTCAGCATAGCTAACTATGGGGTACACTAATTGGCCCAATTGCGGATTATACCTTTTGCTACAGATTCAAGACAATAATTTAGTCAAATGATGGTTTTTATCTCCTTCTAATTAAGATTCCAAAGTGGGAAGAAATAGGATTAGACAGGCTAACTTCAAAATTGTGTCCTTTAAAGTGGCATGCACATAAGATAGATCTCTGATAATACTGCCTATAAGAGAATATTGCCAGTAACTAACGTGTGAAGATTTGGGAAAGCTTGAAATAGCTACTGCACCTTTTAGATAAACATGGGGGTTTTCCTGGAAAGGCTCCTCTTCATATTTTATAAATGGACAATGAGCACTCATAAATATTCATTATAAACCATTTTCATCCTGAATTTAAAAAAAAAATCCCTTCAGAAAACATTTCCGTCAATCTTATTTTGATGAAGAAGACACAAGCAAAACTGAAGCAGTTAAAAGATTCCACAGGCTATAAAGAGGTGGAGTTCCTCCCACAAAACTGCAATCTAATAAAATAGATTTGACATTCAAGGCTTTTCACCTATGAGGGCCAAACTATAAGGAGTTATTTAACCCAGAGATGAGAAAATCCATGTCCCATGCTCTTATTTTAAACTGTAAGAAAAGAATGGTCCAGTGATGAAAACCCTTTTTGAAGAAATTTCACCATAATTCACAGGTTCAGTGTTTCTAACTCTTATGCAATTTGATTTTAAAGTGGGATTTCAAGTAAAGGTCAATATTTTCATCCTAAACTGTGGATATAAGTACGTAGAATCTTCCCAAAAACTGTAAGGTACTCAATACGCATTTTCATTTCATGTTTAAGCTACACACTGAAGAAGCCCTAAACTCAGCTGCACTCTGGATAAGGCATACTGCTGCTGGCAGTGCATACGGTTGTGCTGCTTTCTGCTTCCATCCCCAGAACCAGTGCTGACTGACTGCTGACACATCACATTCTAACTGCAGAAACCCATTTCAGGAGACCTTATTCACATCCTTTCCTAACTCAGTTTTCCCTTGCTCCCGTTTTTATTGCCCTTATTGCTCCAGCCAGCCTCGCTGTAGTCTGCTTTCCCTAACAGAATGAGGAGGAAAAACACATGTATTATAGATTAGTGAAACGTGTACAGGAAGATCACAGTAGGACAGTGATCTAACATGCTCAAAAAGGGATAGTTTGTGTCAGTTCAGCTCACAGAAAGCATCTCTAACAAAACCTGAAGTTATTCAAAAGGGGCTGCAGCCAAGCAGAAATTATACAAGTGGGTCACCTACACAAGTCTAGGGCAACAGGTTGTTTCAAGAGTTGCACTTCACTCCTGTTTCCAATGTCCCACGGCTAATTCAATTCTTTGTACAGAGCCTCCTGCTCTGTTTTCTTTCCTTCCAAATTACATTACAGATTAGAATCTCAAAATCGTCTGACAGAAAAAGTTGTATTCTGAGACAGGACTCCGTGCTGAGAAAGCACCCAAATATCCTAATTCATGGCTATAATAAATGAGAATTTACTATGCTGTGAAATAAGGGTGCACGCTCTCTACACCTCTGAAAACAGAACATTTGTATTTTAAACCCAAACACAGACCAGCAAGGGTTTTGTTTCTACTGTACTGCTCCGAAGCAGTGGTTGGAATGCTTTACCACCTCACAATGCCTGGTTTCACTAGCTGCATTCCCTGCAAAGTGACAAACGTTATAAAGGAATTGTCTTGGGGGGAAAAAGCCCTCCTTCATGTATTTGCCTTTAAGTGGCTGCTGAAGAGGACACCTCGAGTTGAGAAACTTCTGGCACTCACGCAGAGATGACCTGCATGAAGAACTGGCTGCCTGATTAACTATTAACTACTCTCAATAGGATTAGATAATTAAAGACATTGATGACCATTAATTAGGAGGAGGGCACCTTAATTTGTCACTTGATAGGGCCCTTTCAATGATTTATAGGTTAGGGCTACTTGCAATTGTGAAGGGGAGGGGGCAGTGAAGAGAGAGAACCCTTAAGTTACCTTATCAAGTGGCCAGCTAAAAAGGGCAGAGGGTCAAATAAGGGCCAAAGTGGTCACTTAAGGGTGAAGTCCCAAACACCAAAGCAGTGCCAAGCCACATTGACCAGCATTTGGTGATGGAGTAAAAAATATGCTAATTTATTGGTGGCAATTCTCTTTTTTTATGGTTTCAAGCAGTTAAGACAAGTGGCCTGCTTAAGAGCTTTTCATTTGAAAAGAGATTAAACAAAATGGTTTGTCAGGGATGCTTGGCTGTTTTATGTCTTTGTTAAAAAAAGAAAAAAAATTTGCTCAGACTGTACCGATGACTATCGCATCACCCTGAAAGCCATCTCCCATCTCTAAGCATTACTTGGTTAATAAATACATCAGCTCTAATTGCTTAATAGTGCTATGTTCATTTGCTCTTTAGCAAGATTAAAATGAAATACATCTTTTGTATTAGTGCCTTCTATCAGGACTGTCTGCATAAAGGTCACAGAAAAAAGTTTAAATTTAGTAGGAAATTTACTTAAGGACATTAGTGTAAATGATACTGTGTTTAAAATGACATAAAAGAGCGAAAGGTGATTTCAGTAATGCAAAGAAAATGGTTTCTGAATACTGATAAGGACACTTATCCCCCATACCACACACAATTTTAGGCAACATTATACATTAAAACCCCTCTACTGGGGTAATAACATGTAGCTACTTTCCCACCCACTAACACAAGTAAGAGCAAGTCATTAACATTTAATTAAATATGCTCCTGACATCCTTAGAAACATGTCACGCTTTGTTATTGAAGGTTGTGGCCTACTTTCCATGTACATTTTAAACCAAAATAAAGTATTTATAACGGAGCGATTTAGTGCAGCAAATGAGACATTTCTAATTAGAAGGCATATCACAGTATTTTATAAAACCCTTCCCAACAGCAAACCAGAATGAAATTAATTTACATCATCCGATGCATATTTTATGTACTTCACAAAACGGAACATAAGAGATGGGATTAGCTCCACCTTTTGGGTTCTAAATAGTGAAACAACGTTTCTCTTACCTCGATGGTGAACTGCTTCCTTTTTAATCTAAAAGCAAGGTCCTTGGTGTCTGACACATCACAGATCAAGCTATTGAGCCGAGGAATCTGATGTACATGAACCAAACCTTGTGGAAAGAAAGAGTAAAGGAGGGGGAAAAAAAAAACCCCTAAGAAAACGCTGTCATCCAGATGCATAAATTAGAGCCTTACAGCAGAATTCTGTATATTTACACACACTCATCCTCCCCTTTTTAAACTGGAGCTTACTACCAGGAGCAATGAAGCAAACGGTGCGATTATGCTCAAGTAATCAAGCAGAATAAGATAAACAGAAATCCTTGTGCGAGGAAAACTAATTGCACTTTGGTACAGGAGTACAGATGTAAAGAGCCATCTTAACACTTGTCAAAACTACAGCCGGTTTGTGTGTGATTTCCCCTCGTATTTACAGTAAGCAAATATGGCTATCACCTTGCACGCTGCCCACGGCACCACGGAGTGATCTTTATTTTATTAAATGCACCAGTAAGCAGCCAGCAAAACAAGGCTTATGGGTTACTGATAACCACTGCAGCTCTAATGAGAGCTCCTGCCTTTCCTGCCCTGAGAACCACTTGAAAAAAAAGTTTCCAGGAAACCCCAGTTTAGGTGAGGCTTTTAAATAATTTTTAACCCCCCCGTGCCACTCCAGGAGAAATAAGTTTTCCTCCTGCAGGAGGCTTCTGTGGCTGTTCAGATGTTTTTAACAGCACTAGGTGCACTGCGAGCTCTGCGTTCTGTCAGCTGCAGCTCAAGCTGATTTTTTCTGACAAGGACGCTGGATGGTTTTTGTGCAGCCTAATATAGTCTCTGAACAACCTAAGGGTGATTTTCTGCAGCTGAAAACCAGGAAAATTCTACAGGGCTTCTCAATTACTGCCCTATATTTGCTGTTCATGTATTTGCTGTTCATAAAGCCAGCGTCTAAATGGAAATACTGGACATTCAGAAAAGGTGTCTGGCTTCAAAACGGCAGCTGAGAGAAAATCCCCAAATATTGAACCCCTTATTTAAAATAAGGAAAGTATCTTTTCAGGCATTTATTTATTTCTTTTAAAGGAAGTTTCCTAAAAATGAAATACTTTAAAAAGCGCCATTTTTTGGGCACTAATTACAAAAATTTTCAATAATATTAGAAAGGTGTTATTATAGATCTAAACCTTCTATCCCTGCCTCCTGTCCAGCGAATAAGAAGAATTATTTGTTAGGTTTTTGAATACAAAATCTAATTATTACATATAAGAGCAGCAGGTATAACACAGGTTTCCTTATATACAGTATCCTAAAAATTTTTACTTAGGGGTCATCAATATAATTATTTTGCTATTTTGTGGATTTTCAAACATTTAAATTTGCAGGCAGTGTAATAAAATCATTAAGAAGGATTCATTAAATAATGCAATAATGTAACCAAACTTCTCCTGAGTAATGTTAAAATCTTTCATCATCTGCAGTAAATAAATACCTTAAAATATGTCCACAGGCAAAAAGAATCCACCAAGTTGAAACCATTAGAAATACCTCTTTTCAAAAAGACTGTCAAATCAAGGTAGTGCAAGTCTCAAAAGCCATGTATATTGGCACATAATTTGTATTAAATAGCATCAGAAATGGCCCAGCATACATTTTTATAGGAAACGAGGAAATAACTACTAAAATACACATTGTCCTAAGGGATCTCTTCAGTAATGAAAAAAGGATTATTAAATTGACAGAATTATCTTAGCATAAACAAAGGCCATATCACGATTATACAGTTGGAAAAATAATTAGGCAAATTATTCCAGCTTTTGTCCACAGTTTCTTTTTCATTCACCTTTTTTTTTTTTTTTCAGATAATGAAATGTGCACTACTTTCACAGTCAGAAAGATTTTTCTCTGATTTATTAATTACAGCTTGCATACACACAGTGGTGTCTCAACACCATCTTTGTTTTTTTTTCTGTATACTCCATACGTTCTGCTAGGGAAAACACTGCCACTGTCATATGTTTACAGCAGATTTCAGATAAGCAGTTTACCTTCAGCCAAAGGTTTCCATGGAACTACAGTAATATCACCACAACAAGAGCTGTAATTTATGCACGGTCTGAGCACTGCTCTGGACCAGCTAAAACTGTTTTTCACAGCTTCAGCTGTGCACAACTTCTGATATAATTTTTAAAATTTAAATAGCTCTGCTGCAACAGCTAACAAAAATCTTTGGGAAACAAAATGCGAGGTTAAGCACCATTACCCACTTTGAAGATAAAACACCTGAAAGGCTACATGACTTTTTATCAAAATCAGTTTCATATTTTACATGCCACATACACCCACATTCATTTCCTTAAATGTGCAAGTGCTGTAACCTATAGCTGAAAACCCAGAACATTATTGTTTTTAGACAAAGTTTACCTAGCACGTAATTTATCAGTTAATTCACCTCACTAAAATATATGTTTTCCCGTGTTCTCAATTTAAAACTTGGCAGATCAAACAGTATTGATTTCATGACAAGTTCAGCTCGCTGCTCAGATGATTGCCAAGGCTCCCCTGCATGTGAATTCCCCAAAGCCTGCCTGGTGAGATGTGCATCTGATTGAGCCATGCCTCAGTAATGCAGCTTGACAACATGCAAGGAGTTGCCATGTTTCCTTTGCAGCCTTAATGCACTGGGCTGAAAATCCCCCAACTCCAGGCTGCTCAGGCAAGGGGAAACATTGAAGAGGTGTGTTCCAAAATGAAACCAAACTCTGCTTCAGAGCAGATACCCGACTGCAGGGTGAGCTGCTAAGTGCCCCAGAAACAGCCAGGGCAGGGTTTTTGCACTGCTGAGGATGGAACTCACCGTGGTAATCCTTGTACAACGGGTTGGTTTCTCTCTCAGAGCCAATAAATGATTCAAGACCAACCACCACATCTGACAAGTTTGTTACACGTTCCATAATTGCTTTGTTCTGTAAGACATGGAAACAAAATACACATCTTATGTGATGAAAAAGGTAATTAATGTTCGTAGAGCAAGTTTAGTCTTCTCAGTGACAAACTGCGGGGTGAAAATAGGTCATCAATACTTAGAAATTATGTTACAAGGCTTTTTTCTTAAAAAAAAAAAATGACTTCAAGTATCTATTTAAAGAAAACAAATATTTGACAAGGATAAACCATGAAAGGGCTAACTTAGCACTAAATTAACATTTCCCTAAATCTTCACAACAAGCATTTGCTCACATCAGTGATATTTACCAGCTATGTGTTAAGCTTATCTCTCATTGATTTCTCCTATGAGCCTGATGCCCAGTTTTTGTTTGGGTTCTGAAAACCTTGGGTTTTAACACACTTAGGCATATCACCTCTAATATTTTGAGCAAGCAGAACCCACACAATTATTTGTTTCGGCTATCAGTTGAAGATGGAAAACTCAAGTAATTTCTTAGCATTTTTCCCTTTAAAAGTTTCTCTCTGCACAACACACAACTCTAAAGCTTCAAGCAGCTTTACCATTTCTCAATATATTTGTGATTTTTAAGTGCTGCCTTATGTCTTGTTCTACAATGTACTGTCACATGCCTTAAATAAGCTGTTTTCCACATGGTTTTCTTTACTTAATTTTGTATAGCAGAAAGAGACATTCAAAGGTCACAACAGAGATCTTCAGAGGTAAGTCAGAAAAAATGTTCTTAAATGCTTTGATGATGTCAGTATTTAATGAGGAAAAAAAAGGAAACACATCTGTGGTAAAAATCAAAAATTTTTTTAAGGTAAGAAATAGTTATTAAAGGTACTGGACAGGTGGTACAATACTCTTGTTCTTGGTGCTTGTAGGTGCTGTATTTATCAAACCTTCAGGGGTATCAAGACTAATCACCTCAAAATACCCATTACAATCATAAGGAATTAGCTCTGCAGCTCCAGGTTATAGTTTTGTATTTTTTATTAATTTTAAAGTACTTTGCACATTTTTCACTTCTTTCATAAACTACAAGACTGATGTTTATTCTGAAATGTAATTTTAAATGCTGGTAAAGTATTCCATAATAACAATTTATCAATTAGGAGCAGAGAGACTAAAACATCCCCAGACATGTTAGAATAGTCCAGGCACTGTATTGACACTCAGCTTTATTAAAATGGTGACTAACATCCCAACTGCTTCCATGAACCCACATTTCAACAACATTATTTTCTAACCACAGAGAAGCTAACAAAGCAGACACGAAAGGTGAAAATCTCCTGCTCCTCTAAAAGAATAAACTGAATTCTGTTTCCTGACCTCTGCATGAAGTGGTGGCCTGTCTGGAACAGCCCAATCTGCTCAGGTTAAATTTACCAGGTCAGATTTCCCAGCCCTAAATCCACAGATCCCATGGTACCTTCACACCCCCTCCCTTCCCCACCTTCTGGGCCAGATGGCATCAAATCCTGGGGAGGGGTGTCTCTGCAAAGCCTCTTGTGCACAGGCCTTGGCATCCATCCCCGTGGAACCAGGGCACTTCCATTCCACCCACGTTTTATCCACCTGGATGGTGATAACGTGGGGTCACCCTGCAGAATTCCCTTTGTGAGGAATAACCCCAGTGCTGGGAGGTAAAAACCACTGCCCACGCACCAAGCCCTGCACTGTGCTGCTGCATCTGCCCCTGAATTGTACAGCTGCCTTGCAAATCATTTCCTCTTCTAGGAAGAGAGAGACAACACTCTGTGCTTTAGTGGAATCTTTTGGTCCCATTATTCTACAGGGGCAATCACATAAAGATGATACAAATCCAAATCTAAAGTGGTCAGTGACCTCTGTAAACCCACAGACCAGGAATTGCCCTCTTTTGTCAGTTCTTCAGGAGGCTGCTGGACGCTATTTGTGTAAGTAAGAAATACAAAACTTTATACAAATAAATGAACACTGATGATTCCTGGAAACAAAGCTAAACTCTTGACAGAGAAAAAATATCCTATCCTTCAAAAAACATTTGCTGTCCATTGATGTTTTTGCTTGTCAGTTTTGATAACAATGGGTTACAAAAACTGGGGAAAGAAAGGTGCTCAACCAACAGCAAGATATCCCCATCACAGACAGTCATGCAAATTATAAGAATAGCATCCTTGTATTTGGTTTTAATTCATAATTAAAAAAGATTCAAGTGAGGGACAGCACCTCAATATTTGCCTGATGATACATACATTAATATGTTGGTTTCAGCTCTTCCTCTGCAAGGGTTTGCTTTCTTAAATGGTGCTCTCTTTGCCCATGCTCATTTTGTTTTTGTTTTTAAAGTGTGTCAAAATATTCCCCTGGCTTAATGCAGTGTATCTTGGGAAATATTTTGCACAGTGAATGGCCACACCAAAGAGACATTTGCTTATGTGGCATTGTTGCCATAGATCTGTATCTATCATGTATTTTCTAGTTTGCAGCGTTCAGCACATTAATGTCCAATCAAAGCTGACGTCAGCACCCAGATAGTTGTGATGTATGGCACACTGACATAAACACACAAATCATGTTGCCCCATCTGGGCTTGAAAATTTAACAGAGCTCCAGATCTTCCTCCAGCCCCATACAAATATCCCTCCTGCTTCTGGCATAAACTTGGCAGCTCTGGAGGGGAGCCAGGACATGGTTAGGAGGGAAGCCAGGAATGGTGAGATTCAGGGATAGAGTTTGTTGGCAGCTAGAAGAGGTATTGTTTTAAATTATACTAAAAATGAGAAAAAAAAAACCAAACCCAAACCAAAAACCAGTCTTGGAAAGTTTTCAGTCTTGCTAGATTTACTGCAGTTTTTCTAAATTAGCTAGTTCAGCCAAAATATAATTATTCTAACAACATGGTAGCAATCCTGTTGTGCAGGCTGGGCTGGGCATCCATTCTATATCTTACTTTGTGCTTCTGTTTTAGACAGACATTTTCTTTTAAGCGCAAACTTGCAATATTTGGGTTCAACCAAAGTGTACTTTCAAAACATGTCAAGAAAATCCACACAGTGAGCTGGCTATGGAAATGGAACTGCACACGTGTTTCAGCAGCTTTGGGGAAGGGCAACTGTGGAAAAAGATTGCTTTGTCTTACTAATTCATTTTCAGAAGGTACATACCTTGGAGTAATTATTTGTGCATGTTTAGAAATATGTATTTACAACAAAAGCAGTTGAAAATGCATTGTGCTCTGTGTTTGAGTGTAAGGCACGGGACTCCAGCAGCACAAATTCATGCACAGCCTGTGTGTTCAAACTTACACACTGAAATTAATATTGTGTGTTTCTACTGGATTGGGTTCTTAATGTACCACACTTTTATCATTACTACTATTAATCAAATCAATCTTGGTTCATCTGGATTCTGTATTAGGAAAAAAATCTGTCTTTTCCACTCTGCTCTAATTTCTAGAGCACCTCTGATTTCCTGTCAAAATTTTTCCAACACCCAAAATCTGTCCTCTCATTTTGTCAGCTTCTAAAAATGTAAAAACCTCAAAAAATTTCTGTAATGAAAATTTTTAAATTTTCAGTCCTTGCACTGTATAAGTAAAGAAGTCAGAGAATGGAAATTTTTTTTAGGACAGCCTCAACTTTTCTACATAGTACATACAAACAATCTCAAAATTTAAAAGGAAAATAAGACACTCATGCTAAAGATCTACAATGAGATACAATTGCCACCTATATAAATACTTGAATTACATAGGCTTTTTGCATATATTTGCATTTTTATTCTGAGCAGTACAATAACATAATTTTAATATGGACTTGCATACTGCATTGAAAATAAGGTATTTTAAGACCACATCTCTTTTCAAAGAGACATTAGGCCTATGTTTTGGTAGAGGGCTACTTCTGCATCTTTACATTCTGGTAATATAATGCCATCACTGGTTTTATTTTAAGTCATTTAATTAAGAATTAATACATTGAATCCTACTTCAATTTCATCACCTAAAGCACTACTTACAAATATTGTTTGTATTGGGACAAAACCCAGTTTAAGTATTTTGTATGACAGGAAATATTCCAAGAGGAATTCAGATACTACCCCCAGATCCAGGTGAAATTGTGATTGGAGGCAACAATCTCTGCTGTTACCAACAGGTGAACCCAGAAATCAGAAATCCTGACACTTCACCTCAAAGAAGGTCTCAGTAATAAACACCAAGCAAGTACATGCCAAATTATAGGAATTTTATGAACTTAAAGCAAATTTTGGTGTGTGAATTTTCAAAAAAAGCTAAAGAATTTTTTAAAAAAATTTAAAAAAATTCTGTTACATTCTGTCATAAAGTTGAAGTAAGCTTAGCACCATAATGGAGACAGCCACACTGAACTAAAATGAAACAGTGGATATTCAATAAAAGAAATAATCCTTGATATTTTTCAGAGAATATCACACAGTGATGTGGTAATGACTTCACAATACACAAATATTTACCACTTGTCATTACTACTTCATGTCCAAAGGATTTTACATTGGAAATACAAATTATTAGGAAACGTGGCTTAAATATTTATGACTATTTGTTAATAATTGCTGCTCAAAAAATTCAGAATTACCCATTCATCTTCTTTTGGTAAAAGAAGTTAGGTAATAGTCCCTTGTACTAGTTTCATACAGAGATCTAGTTTGTGCACTTATTATTATTCACAAATAATAATAGGATAGTAGGATTCAATGTATTAAAGTATTATTATTGTTCCAAAATCCCCAAAATCAATGATTAACAACTGCTCTGCCAAAAAGTGTTATTTGATAATTAACAAAGACTGTAAACTATAAAATTCTAAATATCTTTTAACTCCAAACTGATTAGCAGTGTTTGCACACAGCAAATCTCCTAACTGGACGCTGAATTTTGGCTCTAAATGAATGTATGCTCAGGCCATAATATTAAAATGAATGAAATTAACAAATTAAAATGAAACAATTAACAAATTTTGGTGTGCAGAAATCTGTACCATCTCACAAGAAAACTGGACACAAGTCTTTGCTGGAAGACTCAAGAACTAAACTTAGGGCATTTGCTACAAACAAATGTAGTTCAGAGATGAGAAATCCACACTTGGGGACTCTGAATCTTCTTTTACCTTTGAAGAACCCTACTGACTATAACAGAATTTAGGTATAATATCATGTGTGGCTGAAAGCAGAGAAGCACTGATTTTGGTTGACTTGTTTATAGGCACAGGGACATTAACTAATCACTTCAGCTAATTTAAAGCAGTAAAGAATACCTTTGAAAAATTTTATACGAGTTACAGAAGCAAAGAAAGGATGTGAAGACAAGAGCAGGCAATTAGATGCAACAAACTCATAAAAATGGGGAGAGAGTAGCAAAGCATCTGTTGGTCAATATGCTACACGACATATTAATTCCAGATTTTGGTTGTTCTCTTAAGGTTGCTTTTATTAACATTTGTCTTGGTAGTTGTCTCTGCTGTGGGAACTCTGCAGTGTTTTTGCATATTACCATAAAATGTCAGATGAAGGTGGATGTGTACAATTAATTTTGATAAATTTTCAGAGAGAATAATGAGCCAGGAAACAAAAACTAAATATCACACACCAAAAAAAAAAACCCAAACCAATCAACCCCCTCCAAAAACCCACATCACAAAAATAAAAAAAAAACCAAAAAAACAAACAAAAAATTTTGGATCTTCACTGAAGATGGACTTGTGCTTTACTTGAGCTATGAAAGCATTTAAGGCCAGCAAACCTTGGCACCTCACAAAATAAGAATACGTCTATTTTGCCATTGAAGGGCAGACCTAAAGTCCAAGAGTGCAACGAGAGATCACTAAACAGAGATAAATTAAGCAAGCCAATAACAGTTGCTGCTGCAGCCTTGAAAAAAATGAACCAAGCCTAGTAGTTTAAATCAAATGTTCCATCTGTTGATCTCCAAGTGCTTCACAAAAGACAGGCAAGTGCTGCATTCCTCATTGACAAGTCAGCACCAAGCACAAAGGTGTCATGTGAGCTGGCCAAAGCCAAAGGCAGGCACCAGTGAGCTGGGGTCCCAGCGAGCCCAGCCTTTCCCTGCAGCTCTGCCTGCCCCCTCTAGCTGAGCCCTGCCTTAGCAGCCTGCACCCCTGCTTTTGGGGTGGAAATACCATGGAGATGGTGTGGGGTGGAAGTCTGGAAAGCTGGGGGCTGAAAATCCTGTTATTGTCTGGCTCAAAGGGGTGACAGATGTACAGTGTGTGAAAGGGTGACACTTTCTGAGCTGAACCCTGTCCAGGGCTTTTCTCTGCTCCTTCCTTAGGAGCCCTTCTCCAGTGCAGGGTGAGTGGCTGGGAAGAGATCAGCACAAGATATGGGCTAAGATGAGCCCAGCACATTATCTGGTTTTCACTAATGAGCCTGTCCCACTGTTACAAAAATATATAATAACCTATTTATAATATAAATAGAATAACCTGTTATCACTTGTCTTTAAGCATTGAGAAGATGATCATTGGAGCAGATTCCTCCAGAAAACTGAGCACAGGAAATACGCCACGACACAAGTTGGTCATAGTGCAGCATGAAACAGAGATGCAAAAGCGGTCTGAAGAGTGAGTCATATTGCAAAACAGCCACAACAAAACTGCCAAAATTACATATTTGAAACCAACTGGCTTAACTAAAATCCTGTGACTCCATTGGGAATAATTTGTTTAAGAAAAAGGTTCAGGAGTTCCTTTTGTTGCCATTTTGCCTGGAAAAAAAAAAGTCATTGCAGTTTGCTTACCAATTTAGAAAGGCAAACACTCACTGCAACTTTAATTCTTTAAACAGCGAATCTCATTTTATTCCCAGGTGGCCAAAAAGAACCTGCTCTATTATTTCAATTTATAGCACCCAAGTAGCAAAGGAGCACCTAACCACGCCCATAACCAAGTGGCAAGATCCTGAAGCATAAAACCATTTAAAAAACTAATCCCTTATCCAGTATAAAATTATAGGCTGTCATCAGGAGCAGGCTGGCAAGGCCGGGTCCAGATGGGGAACTGGCTGGGCAATGAGGAGAGGAAGGGTGGAAATGATGGGAGGGCTGGGAGCGCTGGGAGCCCAAGGAAAGACGTGACTGCTCCCTCTGCTGGCAAGGCCCGCCCGCCTTTAATTTTTAACTAATGAGTAGGCATTTCTTTAATTATTTAGGAGCTAGCCAATAAATAATGCAGGGTGCTCCTTCCCCAGTCTGTTGCTGTGTGTTTGCACATTTTTGAACTTATGGTGCCCTATTTCACTAGAATAATTTGCCATAGAATTGAGGCTCAGATGGATGTCTAATGGAGAGTTCCTGGCTTTATATTTTAATTCTTTGTGAAATGAAAGGCAAGATTAAACTATTTAACCTTCAAAATATTGTATTTTACAATGTATGCTCATTTCATATTTAATTTACACGTTTCACATATTACCACAAATTGCTTGTCATATCTGACTCTAACAAGGACCCCTTTATGTAGCAGTAAGATACTATAAAATTAAACATTTTGCAATACAAACACACTAAATGACACATCATACCAAAAACGTATCCTTCTCCCATGACTAAAATCAATGACCAGCGAATTCAGTGACAATATTTGTATTAAAACTTAATTAAAAGGTGAAGATAAGCCACTCACGACTTGATTTGTGATATAAATTAATAGCTGCAGTAAGAACATTTAGGAAAAAATCTGTTCTAAGATTTTGGCCTCCAACCAGGAGCTCCCAGAACAGGAGGGATCAGCTTTTTTTGCCCACTGTTCTCATCTGAATCCTGGCTGAAAAGCCACTCCAGCTCCCAGCTTTCCAGAAGGCTCCATCCCAGGAATCCTCGCCTGCCATTTGGTTTGCTGATTTTAATCTCCCAGGACTTTCTTACAGTGGCTCCACTATGCTGAACTGGCACTTGCTCCTAGAAGTGAGTTATTATTAAACTTGTAGGTCAATTGTGGCACTAACAACTCTTTGGAAGCTTTCAGCCACGGTGTACAATTTGCTGGTCTAATTAAATATTAATTCTAAGTGTTACATTCTGTGGCTAAGAGCTTTTATTTTCCATCATCAGTCTGGAAGAGAAAGAGGTTACAAGGCTAATTTAATCTTTTTTCCCCCCCCACCCCCAGCATTAAAGCTTAACTACACAGGCATAAAAACATCATTAAAAATGCAGTATTCCTTTTTATTATGATTATATTCTAATTAATAGAGAAGGTCTAAACAAAAAGAGGTAGAACTGGATTCTGAAATATCAGGATTTTTAAACACCACCAATAGTTCCCATCAAAATGTTTCTAAGCACACGTTGCATAGAAGTTCAATATTCAGTTCTGTGAAAATCACTTAAGATGGAAAAGACATATGCAAGGAATTAAATGTAAAATAGTTTTACACTAAATTATTGTTCTTTGTTCTGATTCTGAAACAGAACAGATAAACCCTATATTTAATTATTTAATGCTAGAGTCACAGGGCTTTTTTTTTTCCCCTCAAGAACCTGAACTTCTACTTATGCAAAAAAAAAAAAAAAAATACTGCTTCAGAAAAATTATGCTACCTTCCATTTTCTAAAAGAATTACTTGCTTAAAGCAATAAATCCTTTGCCCTGTATTATTAAAGTCACTTTTCTAATCTTTACTTCTCAGTGTCCAAATGGGCTCAGGACATGAGCCTCCTCCCTTCTGCTTCCACAGCAGTTGTGTCCATGTCTGGACACTGGGCATTATATTAACTACTCAGTCCAGTAGCCAAAAGATTCCATATGCTTGAACAGATGACTATCTCCATCCTGTGATGGGATATTTAACTGTTTAGGTCTAATGCTCTATTCAAAGGTTTGCTTCTAAACCTTACCTGATTTTCACAGGCGTATTTTCAGTTCATGTACAGAAAATGTAAAATAAAATTGCCACGTTGCACTTCTCCAGTTTAACATATGCATTTTGGGAAAGAGGATTTATTTATTAAAGAGAGATGGTGAGGATGTGCATATAGTGTCCTTCTAAAAAGTAAAATTTATTAAAATGACAAGGCTGTTTTAGGCACGCCACTTCAACAAACAGTGTGACTGTTCACCATAGCAGAGTTAATTTGGCTAACAGACAGCTGATACGTGGGGACAAAAACATGCTTCAGATGTATATTGTATTTGTTTTTGAAATGGGTAGTTGTTACCAAATCAAAGTGGTAGTGCTAGAACACAGCCTGTTGGCAGCCAAATCCTGATTCTGTGAAACCACAAAATACTTTTATTTCTTCTACAGCTTGATTAGCAAATACATCAGCAATAACAGAAATGAAAAAAGAAATACTGTTTCCCAAATTAAATTTTCAATAGGATACTTCCCTGAGCTTTCTACTCAGTCAGAATTTTAAAGATGCTTTTATGAATGTCTAAAAACCAAAATACTCGTATCCTAAACCATGTGGATAACCCAAAATACCTGTCACAAACTTACAACTCCTGATATTTATTTGTACAGCTGTTAAAATCCATGTATCACATACAATAAAAAGCAACATGCAACATTAAAAAGTAAAAAGAACCCAATACAGAAAAATATTATGGCCATTTCATCTTCATGGTTACTATTTGGCAGAGAAATTTGAAAGCTTCCTTAATCATGATACAGAACCCACATGATGTTGGATCTCAACACAAATCTTCGTGCAGATCCTTCACCAGATACATCTGAGGTTATTCAGCACTTTACACCAGTGAGCTCTAAGGCAGGCAATCACCCTCAGTTCTTGTCACAGGAATAAAGATTTCAAACTGTGAGAAATCCAGCAGCTCCAGGAGCTCACATCTCATAATCCCATATTATCACTGGATTCTAAAGCACTGTGTTGCCTGACTTGGAGTTTAGCTGCTGAATCACTCAGTGGGAGCACGAGAGCCTTGGGATGTGAAAAGGTTTGTTTCTCAATTTTTCTACACTGGAATGTACAGTGCCTTTTGCACTTCAAAGCATCAGACATTAATATTGAAGGAAATACGAACTCAAAACATCACAACATTAATATTGTAGGGAATTAATTTTTCAACCTACTGGATGAAATAATGAAAATACCTTGCTAAACGGAACTCCAGACTCTGAGGACAGGTTCTGCAAGAAGACTTATTCATATTGACTTTCCATTAGTCAATTAATTTCCCTTGGTACGTGCTGACTAATATGGTTTTTAGTCCTTACAGTAATACCAGCTTTGAGTTCAAAATAAAGGATGGCTTTAACAAGTGCTATGCTTTCCCCATTGAATAGAATAACCCACTCAAAAAAATCTACTACTAATTAAGTGATACAAAATTGGGAAGAACAGGAATAGAATTAAAAATATTATTTAGTGTTTTGAGGGAAAGGTGTTCTTGGATTTACCAATTATTTCTAGCAATTAAAGAAAAAAAAACAACAGGAAAATATTTTAAATTCTAATTTAGGACTTTTCCATTATAGACCAGTGATATTAAAGTGCTTTCATTCACACAATTGCACAGTAATTCTCTCTAAATTTAGGTATTTAAATGCACTTATTATCAGTGCAGAAAAAGAATTCTTACTTGCTTGTATAATATTCCTTAAAGTTGGAAATTGTAACAACAAATGAAATGCCTCTTCAATCTGCCCTCCTTGATCAAAGCTAGATTTTAAAAATTGAGGTGATTTTCCCTTTTGAAATGTACCATATGATTCCTTAGGCACAATGCATTTTCAAGAAGCAGTAGGAAGACTTGAAAAATAACCTTCCATCAACTATTTTAATCACACTTGTAAGTAGCTCAATATTTATTACCTGACAGACAGTGTAAGGTAAGAGAATGTGCAATTGGCAGAAAATATCAATCAAGTAAAACTTGTCACACATCACCTGAATAAAATTCATAATTGGATAAGTTTTTTTGTGTCATTTTTTTGAAACCCTCTTCCAGAATAATGCATTCCTATTTTTGTGGTTGAGAAAAGAGAATTTCCTTTTTCCTTCATGCACTGTTTGCCCTAGAGGTTTCATCAATGAAACCCCCAAAATCTGTGTGCTTTAGTGGACTACAATTTCTTCCAATTACTCTGGAAAAACTCCACACACAAACAGACTTTTTTTGCAAACTTGTGTCTTTTACCAAAATGCAGCCTTGCAGACCATCATGAACTGTCCCACCAGGCTGGATTAATGAGCATTATCTCTGGATAAATGCAATTCCAAGTTATTAAATCTAAGATAGTGAATTGCCGGAGTAGTGTAAGAGCCACACTGGTCCATGTGTATCACAGAGGGAAAAACACCAAGAACAAAATCACTGTTTAATGCTCTGTGACCACTGAAGAGTCACACCAGACATGGGAATGTAGGGAGAGTGAACCAACAATAATAGCATTGCTGTATTATGTTACTGTAATAAGGTAAAAGTGACTTAAGAAACAGATTAAAGAGGCAGCATGAAAAAAATTACAAACCACAATACAGAAAATATGAAATAGAGAGGATCATTTTAATGTCTCACCTGCCAAAAAAAAAAAAAAAGGATAATATATGAAAAGTAAAGGCAAAACAAAACTTTCTGGAAAAGGTAGATTCAATTTGTGAACTCCCTGTCACAGTCCAACATGCAAAGTGTTTGGCAAAATACAGAAAAAACCCCATTAAAAATATATACATATACATATACATATATATATATATATGCATTTTTCATATACTTCATATAACACCCAGAATTAGTCTGGGTTGAAAAGACATTGCCCCTGTCAAAAATCAGTACCACCAATTGTTTTGTTTCTTCTTCACTGGAGTAACTAGTACTGCAGATGGACAGAGACAAGATAAGTTAAGCCACTACCAAAAATCAACTTTTTCATGACAAAACAGGTAAAGACAAAGCTGTGTATTTGTATATGTCATCCAGACAAAACTTTGATTAAATGTGATTCTGAACTTACACGTCCTTCATGGAATTTATACACGTGAAGAATTTACTTGGAGGCCACCCAGTTAATTTAGTTAGGGGCTGAATTACAACCTGGGAAGCAGAGGAACTATTAGAGTAGTAGTAGAATACTGAACTAGAGTAGTTAGGGAAAAAAATGTGGAATTTACTACATCTCCAGGACAGCAGTGTGAATTCTCTATGCCTTCAGTGCACTGACTTGAAGATTCAGCAGATAAATCATATTCTAGAACTGGCTGATTGAATTAAACACACATACATGTGGGAAAAAAAAAATCCCTCATCTCACTCTGCTGGGAAGAAGAGATGTTCTCTTCACTTTCTGAGTGCAGCAGAGGGGAGAGGAGCTGGGCAGAGGGAAGGAGAGGAGCTGGGCAGAGGGAAGGAGAGGAGAGCAGCTGCTGTGGTCACCATGTGTGAGCTCACGTTGGGCTGCGCTCTGGTCCTGCCAGCAGCACCAATTNAAAAAAAAATCCCTCATCTCACTCTGCTGGGAAGAAGAGATGTTCTCTTCACTTTCTGAGTGCAGCAGAGGGGAGAGGAGCTGGGCAGAGGGAAGGAGCTGTGCAGNGGCTGCACACATAAAGAGCCAGGGAGGCTGCACACATGCTCCCAGGGGCTCTGGGCAGCCTGCTTGGACAGGGCAGCAGGCACCCAGCAGGGCTCTGGGAACTCACTCCTGGGGGCTGGGAGGGACCCTCAGCAGCTCTGCTCCTCCTAAGGAGGGCTCCCTCCCCAGCGCCCTGCTTAAAGGGTACACCCAGTTTCACAATTCAAAAAAAAAAATCTAAATTAATGCCCTTGTTTGTTTAAGGTAGCAAAGCAAAGATTCTGCACATAATTTTTCTCTTTTTAAAATTCAGAATATTCTAGCACTTATTGTCAAAATTAAAAACTCAGCTGTTTAAAAATTGAGTGATAATTTTGATCCTATCTCCCCGGAATTTACAAACACAAACCAATAATCAACTTCTCAAGTAAGTTTGAAACAAACTTCAGTTTCTATCTTAGAGACACATCTGTACTTCTCTAAAATACAAATATACCTTTTACTGGCATGACACATAAAGAAGACCACAATGGAAAGGATTGTATATCCCAATTATGGACAGGCAATTCCAGCATGTAAGAAGTAGGATCAGAGTTTTACATTCACAAATTCTATTTCTTGCTTTAAATTTTACTGTCCCTCTTCCTGAAGGCAGACTCCCACCTAATATTTAAAAATAATAAGCAAAGTGATAGAGGTATGTACTGCAAGAGAAATATTCACACACTTTTGACTACAATGGTAAAACTAGAAAAGTAGAAAAGTGACCTTTATATTTGAAAGATTAATTGCATTACTATCTAAATAAATAACATTTGCAGGTATCCAAAGACCTTCAACAAAATGCAGTACATGTGAGTCATATGTATTTAATTTATTCTATTCATTTAATCTATTGATAAACTCACCTATATGAAAATATTTTGTATAATATGAGGTTTTATCCAGTACTTTTCTCACTATAATCAAATAAAATATCTAAAATTATAGGCTCTCTGTTCATTGTGAATAAGAATACTTTTGCTTTTGTAAGTTACAATACCACTTGCAGAACAAAATACTAACTACATTTTTCCTTTTGCTAAAAAAGTTTATTTTCAGAAGATACATTCAAGTCTCTGTATACTATCAGGAACAAAGCTGTTAATTGCCTCTGATTTTGCAGTTGGGAAAATGGCAGATGTCATAACTGGTTTGCTCCTAGTCTCAATATAAGAGAATATTAGAATTATAGAGCAAATCAATTCCTGGCTTTAAAAACAAGATCAGATATCATCATAATGAGCATTTTAGATAAAGACAATGGACTGAAAAGCCTTGCATGGATGCACCAAAATGCATTTTGAAAGCACTGGGAAAGTGCATAGAGATGTTGTAGAAAGAATTGAAAAAGAGATTACTATGGGTACCTGCTTTTCCAGAGTTTCTGAAATTTTGACAATTTTTAAAAAAAGGAATAAGACCCACATTTGGTACAACTGTTCCTAAAATTCGTAACTGGATAAAATTTTTGTGTCATTTTCTTGATACCCTCTTCCAGAATAATGAAAAGAGAATTTCCTTTTTTCTTCATGCACTGTTTGCCCAAAATTTTTGTGTCATTTTCTTGATACCCTCTTCCAGAATAATGAAAAGAGAATTTCCTTTTTTCTTCATGCACTGTTTGCCCTAGAAGTTTCATCAATAAAACCCCCAAAATCTGTGTGCTTTAGTGGACTACTAAAAAGTGTTCCTAAAATAATTTCATACTTAGATCTTTGCAAATTTTGCAGCATGACTCTCCCACAAAAGCATGAAAGATACAGCGGTGTTTTAAGTTCATACTTTGAAGAAAAAGACTTCTAAAAACGCCCAGAGCTGCATTTGTTTTCTCACCACAAGCTTTAAAGCTTTGCTAAGGGATGCCCAGCTCTGAAAGGCAGCCAAAGCTGCACTCCTACCTGGATGAGGTGAGCAGGCACAGTGATGATGCAGGCTGACAGGGATTTCCTGAGCAGGCCACGCAGAACATAGAGGAATTTTGTCAGGCTCTGAGCATCCTCAGGAGCATCACTGCAACAAACATCATCACCCCACAGCACGGAGCCCAGGCTCTCAATTCCTATCCTCAAAACGTTCCTTGGTTTTTTCTGTTGAAAAAAAAAAAAAACAAAACAAAAAAGTCATTATTTTTTAAATGCTAGGAGGAACACAATTCTAGAATGTATATACATAATAATTGTGTATTTGATGCAATCATAGTAATCTCTGTGGATCTTATATAAAAATTGCAAATGGAATGGGATTTTTTTCACTGATTTTTCATGGATAAGCAAGTACAAACGTAAAAGACACACAGAAATACTGAAAACTACTAATCAGTATTTTTAAAATAGATTTCTATTATATTATATATATAATATATAACATATATAATATTTTAGTATTTATATAATGCATTATATTTATATTATATATATAATATATAATACTATATATAAAATATATATAATTTATATAATATATA
>VWZV01001534.1:23257-121172 GCA_013397155.1 Irena cyanogastra | reverse complement strand
ATTTATATTTGTTTATTCCAAAACTGAAATATAGGAAAAGTGTAAGTCTAATATTCTCCTACAACCAGCCTGCTGTAAAGAGTAGGATAGCATTTTTTTTTAGATGTACCACTAGATCTTTAATATTCACAGTAGTCTGGAAGTTAGGATTTATTTCCTATTTTTAATTTTTTTTTTCATGTAATTTTTATAGCAGACTTTGATTTGGCAGCAGAAAGACTGATTGTGAAGAATTCAGAAAACCCAGCTCCAAGTTCCCAAAAATAAATCCCCCCAACAATTATCCTGAAAGCCTCCAAAGTGTACAAAATGAATGTTAAGGAAATAGTGGCCTGTTAAAGCTCTTATGTCAAACAGAAAAATCCCAAAATAATCTGAAACAAGGAGATACTGCTCTGTATAACATAATACCATGATCAATTCATAAAGGATTCCCACTTAATGATCAGCAGCAGAGTTACTGGGAGATTTTAGAAAGGATGTAAACCTGATGCTTGCATTTGTAGCTTCTAGGTAATTCAAACTCTGATTTTCCAAATATTAAGTAAATATTAACTATTAACTAATGTTAACTAACTGTACTAGGTCCTAGAGATGCCTGAGCATTTCACCAGAGGCCTACCACACCTCTAAAGATGGTTTTCACTCATTTTCCTAATTGTGTCAAACCATCTCTCAGCTGGGGTAAGTGACATTCTGCTCAGTTTTCTTCACACCCCTCTTCAAATAAAGGAGAACATCATTGGCATAGTGATGTGAAAGCAGCCAAAAATATCTGGAAGTTTTACCAGTCAGGTAGAGGATTGTTTGGGGGTGGGGGGAACATGGACAAACTTCTCAGAAGCTTTTAGTGTTACATATGGCAACTATAGCCAGGTCCAGAAGAACACAGGCTGCTTCTTACAATCTTCACACCTGCCTACTTAAAAAGCACTTCTGAGGGCTCAGTAAATAGAAGAGGGTATGAAATAGCAGAGAATTTCTCAGAGATTTGGTAAATAAAAGATCCAAGGTGTGTTCTGAGCCATTGCTACATTCAATCTGGACACATTTTTAAGAAGTGTGTATTATACAAGGCGTCTAAAAGTACAAAATTTAAATGTACGAAGAAAGATGATGCAAGGGCAAAAGTGGAATATTAAAAGAAAGTAATAGAAACCATTCCAGGAAATCATAGGCCTTACCTCCCTTGAAACAGAAAGAACTACATAGTGCTAATGGCTTTCTAGATCAATAAACTGGCCTGGAAAAGGCCTTCTCTAACTTTTAAACTTCACCTTAGAAACTTACATGTATTATTTAGCAAACATACTGTTAGATTCACCTCAGTTTGGTTTTATTGACACTAGTAAGTAATTTCAAAAACTTGACAAAAGCAGAGAAAATAATGACCAGTGATGTTTAATTTTTGCAAGCAAAAAGCCACCCATGTGCTGGCTCTGAAAAACCTTCATTTTCTTTTATATATGTGTATGCACAAGGAAAAATAAGCCATAAGAGGCTGATGTCTTGGGCAGGAGGCTGCTGGCTGGCTGGAGGCTGGCAGGGTGTCTGTGTCACCCAGGGCTCTGAGGCAGGAGGAGCATCCACAGGAGGATGACACACATCCCTGTTGCCATGGCTACCACGGGGCCAGGGGCCTGGCAGGGACCAATGGCCTTCTCCAGGCTGGCACTGCCACCAAGGGAAGGCAAAACCCCCCAGACATCTGGGCAGAGGCAGAGCTGAGCACAGCCACCGACATTTACACACGAGGGCTGGGTGCAGGTGATGCTTTAAACCAGGCTGGCAAACAGGGAAACAGCCTCTCCTGCATCACCCCCCTGCGACAATGATCCCTAAAATACTGGACTTGTATTAAATCATTTCAGGCTCTCCAGTGTCTGTGCTAACTGACTTCTACTGCAGTAGCATTTCTATGGTGCAGCAACAATTACATTTCAATTAAGCATCAATATATACAATTTATTATATTATTTCCATCAGCTTCATATTCATGTAACTGAATATGACAAAGAATAACTTATAGGGCACTGCTCAGATTAGAAAAGGTCTTTCAGCCTGTGTTGTTACTTAAAATGTTTTTAATTACTCACATCACCCTTCATGAAGAAGACAGAGATTTTTGGAAGGCTGATAAGCTGCTCCGATTTGTAAATTGAAATAGTAAATTAAAAAAACCAAAATTATTTCTTTCCTTCTCTTTCAATGCTCACCACATAAAGATACTACTGTTTAAACAATTAAAAAATTCACACCAGTTAAAAGAATAATAAAAAAATCTGAAAGTTTAAAGGTAAATGTTTAACCTCAAGAATCTTGGACAGATCATGCAAGAGTAGTAATTTGAAAAATAATGTAGGCGAAAATGTGTTTTGCTTATTTACGTTATATTTGGCCATCCATTTATTAGCTAATTGCACAGAAAATACATTTTACTAATGCTGTCTTACACTGCTCTCTTGCATGGTCCTGCATATCTGTAACAGGTAAACACTCAAAAAAACCCCTTAAAACGTGAACCACCTTATTTATTTTGCTTGTTTACTTTAGCAATGCTTAGAAACCATTTGTCCCTTAATAATTCATCCAAGACCTTGTGTCACCTTTGAAAAGCAAGAACAAGAGTAGTTACAGGATTAAAGAGGAGTGTGGGAGTCTCCAGTACCTGGGGATCAGAGCCATCGAAGCCTTCCTGGGCAATGATCCTCTGAATGCTCTGAAGCAGCCTTGCATAACCACTGTTCATATTCCTGTTGGCAAGAAGAAATATTTTAGTTACACGTTTTAATGTTCTCCTATGTGTCTCTAACAGCTGTATGAAAAATAAATATGAACAGATGCAGCTCTCAGTGCAAGTGTCACACAGAAAGGAGGTGTCAGAGAGAAAAAAAACCACCCTAACTCTTTGAATAAAGTTGACATTATAAGCAGTTGTGATTGCTTCATGTTAACTAGTTCAGTGCTCAGACATTCAGTGAAAGCTAAAATCTCTAGGGATTAAGATGACTTAATTATGTCAGGCTCACTTCCATCTAGAAGATTAATGATTTAATGTATCAACTTAAAGTTGAAGCCATTAGAGCCCAGCACTAATCTTCTGTAACTGACAAAGATCCACCCAGTTGTTATGCCAAGTATACCTAATCAATGCCCTGATGAACAGAGCTGACTTTCTGTGAAAATTTTCATACATTTTCACTGCTTTATTTGCATGACAGCAAAATTGCGAGGTAGCATTTATTCTATGCATTGTTTAGAAAATACAACATCCAGAAAAACAAACAAAAGCAAACCGATGGCTAAAAATGGATTTAAGCAGACTTAAAACAAAATGAAAGTTCAGCAAATCATCTTGTCAGTCTTGGAAGCTCTTTCCTTTCAAAGAGCAATTCAGGTGCTCACTTTTAAAAGAGAGATTTTTTTAAATCTCATGGACTGTGCTAGGTTGGGTGTCTGGGCCTGATGCTGGTTCCTCACTGCAGCTTAAGACTTTTTATCTTTTCTGGCTTTGACATTTTCTTCCAGTCTCATCAAGGGCTGAGGATTCAAACCTCTTGCTGTACTTCTTGGGAAATACAAAAGGTTGCTTTGAAAATTTTGCCTCTAAAAATATTCTTGTTTGCTCCGTGATTTATATGTCTGGTCACAGCTCAGGTTGGAAGGCACCTTGAGAGACCACCTGGCCCAAATCTTAATGAAACTATTCCCATTACTTTACTAAGGGCCTGGACTGTTATCCAAATGCATTTTACTGATTAATAAACCCAAATAAACTTGCTTTCATCCCCTGGCACAGGAGAGAATTCAGCTTTTCTGGGAAGCAGGTAAGAATTGCAATGATCTGTCTTTTGCACCATTGCTCCAACTCCAAAATGCATGTTTCCTTTAAGAAAACAGTATCCACACAACCCCAACCCCCAAATATACTTGAGTTATAAACATCTACAATCAAAGAAGTCATGTGGTCATAAAACTTGAGTTTTGAAACAATCAAAAAACATTGAGAGATGACCTTTCTCTGATATGAGCACAGAGGAGAGTTTCCAAATTAAACTCCATTTTTGTTTCAGCTTTAGTACCCTAGAAGGCTACTGATTAAATTGATGCACTTTAATAATTTAATATCCTTTATGGAATTCAGAGCTGAAAATTAACTGGCAATATATGATCTCAACATGATATTTCATGCATAAAGTCTGTCTTGCTATACAAAAAAAGCCAGTTGAACTTCTCAAGTCCATTACTTTCCCAGTGTTTAGTTGCAAAAGGAATGGCTATTAAATGTTCTACCTACACTCTCCGTTGTTCACAGGGTGAACTTTAGCCCCCCACAGAAGCCAAAATTCTCTCTGGGTCTTTGCTTTATCACAACAGATAATTTTTTTTATTGCCAGAGAATATACCGCAACCAAAATATTTGTTGATTTCTGATTCATTACTAACTTGTTTTTAAAAGATAGTGGATAAAAGAATAAAATAACCAAAGCACTAGCAGGATTAAAGGGTCCCAAAATAAAAACAAAGAAATAAAATAGATCTTCAAATAATCTACCAGAAAGATTTGCAGCAAAGAAAGAATTTTTAAAAAAAATGTAACGTGTATAGATTTTTAGAAAATGTCAAAAGAGGTGCTCTTCTACCTTTTTCTAGAATATTCATGGTTTCCTTGAATTTGACCCATCTTATCTAAATAAGAACATGAAAAATATAGTAGAAACACTGTTTATAAAAGCAAGTTGCATTACCCTTCTGGCAATGTTTGTCACAATATTTAAGGAAAGAAATAAGATATTTTCCAATTTGAATATTGTTCTTGTTGTTTTAGGTTTTATTGTTTTTAGTTTTGTTGCTAAACACGATTGGATGTTGATAATGGGTTTAAACAATTCCTTCTTTACTCTTTTTTTTTTTGTTTAGCACTTCAGTAATGGCTAAAGCAGGAGCTGGCAAGAAGGTATCCTGGTTACAACAAAGGCTCTGACTCCTCTGCTGATAGTTTCCAAGCAGTTAACAAAGGTTAGGTTATCAAGGCTATGACAAATAGCCTTGTTATGGAAAAGGAGACTCCATTAGGCAAGACAGTCAAACCTGTTTTATCTCAATTATTGGTAAATCCAAACTCTGGATAAATTTGCTCTTTTTTCAAAAGCACATCCTTTCTTAAGGTAAGATTTACAAGTATTACTGAAAAACTACAACTGAATTATTTTGGTTCTTGTGACTACCAAACCTTCTTGTTTGGCAATTGCCCTGAAGAACGAGACTGAAAGCAGAGCTAGAAAATAAGTGTTGCCTGCAGTGCACAGAGACACCAGAGAGGATATCCCTGCCTTCCTGCTGGGCACCAGGACACCAGAATATCCTGGCAACACCACTGGAGAGCAGCTGCTGTCAGCCACCCATCCCTGTAAACCTGGGCCCAGCACATAACTGCCCTTCCCCAAGAGAAAAGTGAGATAAAACAGAGAAGGTTTATGCCTTCTTCTGGCACCCAACACCCTGGCCCATTTACTGCTTCCTTTGGCTTCCCAAGCTGCCTTCAATCAATTTTTATCATGGGGAAATGAGCTTCCATCCACCTTGAGTGATTCTCCAAAGGGAACCCTGTAGTCTAAATTAGCCATCAGGTCCAGAACTGCAGAAAGGAGAGCAAACATGGCTATGGAATGTTATCCCTACACTGCCTGGCAGGGGCCAGCTTACAGGGTAACACTGTCAAAAACCAGATACACACACATGTGAAAACACAGGAAAGAAAAGGAGGACTGATCCAAACTTCAAGGTGAACAAATTAGGTTGATAACCTCCAAAACTCACCTTTAATTGCAAAGAAAAGGTCAGTTTTCATCTAATCAGTCAAAAAAATCATCTTTCTTTCCAAGTGCATAAAGAAACCAAGTGCTGTGTGAATAGCCAGAGAGGGACATATATATAAATATACATGATTTCTCAGAAGGGCCAAGAGTTTCTGGCCTATATAAAGTCCCTACATCTCTGATCCTGAGGGAGAAACTCTGAAATTATCTAAAAAAAAGCCATTAGCTACAATTACAGAGACAGTGCACTCACTGAGGAACAGGTGAAATAAAATGGGTTTCTTCATGTGCTGCTAAGGACTTAGAAGGATGAAGATGATCAGGTCCTTTTTATAAATACATGGTTTTCATGTCACAAAACATTATGACAAAGGATCTTTCTTATTACAAATGCAGTGTTGTTTTTCCAAGGATTGTAAAATGTATGTTCAGCATACTTATGTTTCTGACAGGAGAGTATAAGCTGTATAAGACAATATGGTACATTACTTTTCTTGTATATTTTCTGCTATAAATGCACAATCTGTTGGTACATTCTGGGGTGGTGAAATGAAAACAGAGCAAAGAATTGTTCTTGCTCTCCACCTCTTCCCAAAGGAAAGGAGGGTGAGGAAAAAGATGTTCCACATTTCAAGGAGGAAAAATGAAACTTAAGGTCCTCCAAAAGCAGTCACCATCTAACTGAAAAATAAAGGGAAAAATAAGGCTGGCCAACAAGGTGAATTCCATCTTTCTGTTAGGTTTACACTGAAAAAAAGAACTCACACAGTAAGAATGATGCACTTTTATCAGGCTAGCACACAAGAACAGTATCAGCATTAAACAAGGCTTAAAAAACCAAATGCATAAAGTCCATTTCTTATACTACACTGATGACTTAATTGGATTTTAATGTAAAATGAACTAATAGTTGACAATCATACAGTTAGTGGGCGAGTCACGACATTCTCATTAGCTAGAGAAGAGAAAGTGAGTTAAATTGCTCAATAACTGTAACAACACTTGCAACCTGCCAGATATTCTTGTGTCCATCCTCTACTGCTCTGCTACTAAAAATTAGAAATTATAACATTATCATATAAACAAAGCAGGTTCAAATATTTACTATAGAAAGAAGTTCTCTGCTTTATCCTAAAATTGGGGTTTTTTTACACTATAACAAGAATTTATTTCACAAAGCAGTGACATTTGATCATGTAACACAGAACAAATTACAGAGACACTTGGCTACTGCTTTGCTACAGCTCTAAGAAAGGTGGGTCACACTGCACTTCTTTCATAAACCTGAGGTTTTATGTGAGAGCACTGCAGTGGAAATCAATCCAAATGAATCCCACACTGCCTCCAGGAGCTGGCCCTATACACTGGGATCTAGAAAGCTAGGTATTAGATAAATTATATAAATTATACTATTATATAAATTCAGTGACTGGGCTGGACAAAGAAATTGCTGGCCCAGCCTTGATGTTTGACTTGACTTGAAGTGTCTCCAAGAAAGATACAATGGACGTGTGTCTACAGGCTAATATGAGTCTGTGCTACTGTCACTCATTTTTTCTCAGTCTTCCTTAATTCACTACTGACAGACATAAACATAATAAGTTATTCATTCTGAGAAGAGTTTGAATAGGAAATGTTTTGTAAGACATAATTAGCGATTGTAATTTTATTCACAGTATATTGTATTTTCCTTAGGTGAAGCTGTAGGATGTAAGAAGTAAAAGCACATCATCAGCTAATCTGATGTAGCACTCTAAGCTATGTAGGTCAAGGATGGCCTGTCTCCTAAGCCCTGCAAACTGCAGAGATCCTTTTAAGGCTGATAGCCACCTGACAAGCCCATCTCTGAGCTGCTGGGCTCAGGGAGGATTCTCAGCCAGACAGGAACAGCTCTCCCAGTCCCCACACTGGGCTGCCAGCAGGGCTGGGCTCAACATGCAGCTGTGGCTTAGGCTGTCCTAGTAATGCCTGCCTTAATTGGCACTGCCAGCCTGCTCCCTCCCCTGCTGCTTCTCAGCTTCCTTCTTGTTGAGGTCGGGACTGAAGGCACTCGAGAGGATGCTTCACATTCACACTCAGGGGTTTATTATTTCTTACCTGTGTCACAGCCTTACAGCAGTGAGCTCTGAGGTTCTTCACTAACAAGGCACAAAATGGCCAACTACCTCTTGTTACAAGGTCTTTTTTAAGGATAAAGGGCCCAATTAAGACATGACACCTAAATTATTTTCACTTTTAACCCAATAATTGATGGCTCTAAGTCTGCAATGGGGACTTTTTTATCCAATTACACAAAACCACCCAAACCCATGGAGAAGAAGGTGGAGAAGAAGGACCAGCCTCTGCCCTAAAACCTCCATCTTGCTCCATATATATTACTGTATTCTAAAACCCCAAACTCTAAGTTTTCCACCCTGTGAATTTCTATTCAAACTCCACACCCACAATCCCAGTTCTGCCATTCCATTTTGGAAGCCTTCTCCACAGCCTCAGGTCAAATGCAGTGTTCTCCTGGGAGTCAGAATCTCGCAGCACAGAAAGACTAAAATTCTCAGCATCCAGAGCTCCAGCACTCCCCCAGCTGGGAGCAGAGCTCTGAGCTGTCCCTGTGCCACCCCAGTGGCACCCAGCCTGAGCTGTCCCTGTGCCCCACTGAGTGGCACCCATGGCCAAACTGCTCCTGACCTCCCCTCTACCACCACAGAAAGTGCAGACCCAAAAAATCCTTTCCTGCCAATGTGCATGCAAAATCTAAACACACGACAGAACCGTGGTGTCAAAACTTACCATGCTTTCATTTTAGGCTCAAAAGACAATTCTTCATGGAGGTAAAAACTGTGCCATTTTACAGACTGGCACAGCTCTGGAGACATTTTTTTAGAAACATCATAATAATGGCCAAACTTTGTGTATGTTGTTGGGCTGACCTGTGAAAACAATGATACTGATTATGATCTTAAACTATGATCTGTTAAAAGAAAGTAATTAACTAGCAATACACCTCAAACCTCTGGTTTTTCCCCATTCAGCCTAAATAAAAGCTTCAAGCAGAAAAACATTCTAATATTTACTACTAAGTTTTCATTCCCCCATTGTCATACTTCAATGTGAATCTTTCACACAGAGTCCAACCTTTACTATTCCAAGTTGCAGCACCAAAGCACAGTCAGATAATTAAAAGAATGTATTTTTGCACAAGTTCTAGACAGATGATCACAAATTTGCAAGGGCCAGATCCATGATGTGTTCTGCCTCTTTGATTTTTCAGTCCCTGAATGAAATGGTGCTACAGAAATATTTTCAGCTGACTTGGAAATGTTTCTCTTTATTAATGATCAGTGAAAAAACCAAAAGATTGCATCTTCATGTAAGTGATTTTAATAGAAAAATAGGATATATTGAAAATAATTTTAAACTTCCTAGAAAATTGAATAAACAGTAGGTTGAGCATTACACACAAGACCTATGATTTGCCACAATGAAGATGTATTTTCCTCAAATCTTAATTTTGGTATATAAAACACCATAAACCAAATTTAATGTATACCTGGGCAGGAATTACACATTTTGAACACGTTGTGCTAGTAAATAGAGGAAATAAATGCATCTGTTTGTTCTACATTAATGGAATTCAGAATAGAACGTGCAACATTATTTGGATTATACATGTAAAGTTAACCCCCCCCGACTGTTATAACATAAAATATTCAAGTAGTAGTATTTTACCAAAAATTCATTAAACCGTTAATATTAATTACAACTATCTTATTTAGAGTAAACCTTTTGAAATTATTTGACTAATAGCTGTTAGGCCTGATAATTATCAGAGAATATCAACAGTAACAATAGTGCAATACTTTTCCTAGAATAACCAATGAAACACAAGCTTTTAACTAAAAGAAATAATTAGTTTTTAAATTTAAAAACCCACGGAATTGCTTAAAAAAACAGAAAAGCAAGTTTTCTAAATCAGTGTACCAATTTATTTCCTGGTATCTGATTTTTAAAGTAGGCATCTCAATAAAACACAACATTCTATCAAAATTTAAATGTTTTTATTGTACAATGTAACTTTATTCAAAACAAGGATTCTGAAAGCAATTTAAACAGGGGCTGTTCTTTGGCCTATAATCTATTCTTTATCCGGATTACAGATCAGAATGTTTTTACTGCAATCTCTGCCAGAGCTCATCTTTTTATTGTGTACTTCCAAGCCCCCTTAATGTTTTAGAAAGGCCTTGACTAACTGAACTTTGATCTGATGTCTTCATTGAGAAAAGCTCCAGGTTGCCCATTTCAGATGCAAATCCTTCCTGAGGCCCAATAGAGTTTAGTAAAGACAGCAAAAAAGAAGAAACAAGAAGTTTCCAGGATCCTCTTTGAGAATCCCAGGCACACTGGTGTCCCTAATCCACCCCGCTGCCCGGATTAAGGTAGGTGATAACCTCTCCTGCTTCCAAAGAATGAGCACAGCGCCTGCAAACTGGGTGGAGCCTGGGATTTGGCGCTCATAAAACCCCATAAAAGCAATAAAGGCTGGGTCCGTGGCAGAGGGCCCTGAATAGGGCTCAGTGTCCTGCATTCCCAGGCTTAGCGGGGAGCTCGAGGAGAGCCCACCTGACTGGAGCGAGCGCGAACAATGGAGCGGAGCAGGGCGGCCGCGCACGGCGCCCAGCGCACACTCGCCGTCCCTCCCTGATACTGACACCTCAGGTTTAAGTTTTCCTGGTCTCTTTTGGGGTGCAGCTTTTAGCTGTATATTCAGTGTTACTGGGATTTTTCACAGGGTGGTGGAGACAAAACAATCTATTCTAGCTGGAGACTCAAGGACAATCTCTCCGAACTCCAAGCCCAAACAGGGTCCAGGCAATGCCCTCCAGCACTGGCTGTGCTCTGGCACTTGCTGTGATGTCTTTCTGACAGCAGATAACTCGGGGGGAATGTAATCCAAACAGGGAGCAAATGCACGCCCCAAAACCTAAGGAATATATTCTGGCATTAGTTTGTTCTCTCTGAGAGAAGACTCGCTCAGAGGCTGAGGAGTTTGAGGTGGTGTAGAGACAACCACTTCCTCAAGCTGCCTCACACCTCCCCACCCAGCATGTGAAAACCATGTTAGCTCTGCTCTAATATTCTTTGGAAAAGGCTTCTATTCATGTTGGTGGCAGTTGTGGTTGGTTTTTTAAACTTTTTTCCTGAGGCTCTATAGGCACACGTGTGTTTCACAGCTGGTTTAGCAAGGATACATCTAATTTAGAGGACATTGAGGGTTCCCACAAGCTGCAGTGACAGGTGAAAAGAGGAGGGCGGGCAAGCAAGCAAGGAGGATGAAACTTCATCATTTGAAGCTGTTAATTGGACAGTTAACTCCTATATGAAAATAGATTAAAATTTATAAAAATGTGAGATCTCGTGACCAAGCCCTCTTTTTTTGCTTCCATCTTGGAGCCATCTGGGCAGAGCCACAACTGTGGCTTGGTGCTGCCAGGGTGTGGCCTTTGAAGGCCCTTCAATAAAAATCTACTTTATTCCTCTTAACTCCATCCAGCCTCTGTTCCAGCTCCTTAAGAAGACATCACTACATTTCTTAGCAGGCTGGAGGCTCAGGCCAGCTCTTTGCTGGGCTCCTGTTTTGCACAAGGAGAAATACACTAAATTGTCAGCGAGCAGAGCGCGCTTTCACGCTACCGTCTGCTGCTGATGTTTCTAATTGCAATACTAATGTGCTAGAAGTCTCAGATTTAGGATGAATCAAGGCAGAAAATTGATTTCATGCTGTGACAGTTTATATATTGCCCCAAGAACATAAGCAGTTCATTCAAAAAAAAAAAAAAAAAAAAAAAAAACAAAAAAAACCCCCACACTGTCTTGCATTGCAAAACAGGCTCTCCGTATACTCAAAAGTTGAAATTAAATTCACCTCTGATACAGATGTAAGTAACAAACTGGCAAAGGCACATCAAGCATAACAAGGCCTTTCACTCTGACAGATTTCTTACAATTCTTCTATTTTTTTCTGATGCAAGGTATGTGCAATATGCAGAGAGAGACTGTGACAGCTGTGAAGAGCACTAATACAAATACCATGCCTAAGAACAAAGACCAGGTACCTGGCTAGTCTAAACAGGGTCAAATAAATGCAAAGGGAATATCTGAACTACCAATAAAAATCTATTATTACTCAGAAACATTAAACAAATCAATAATCAAAAATCCCACCAAGACATCTTTAACTCAGCATTCTTGCTCTGTATTTAGCCAGATAATGGATAGAAAAGTTTCTGCTATCATGTTTAGAGTTCTAGCTAAAAGTAAAGCTCATTTAACTCTTGCACAGTTGAAACTATTTGACAGCAGTTCTTGAAAATGCACTGGCATATTAGTTCAATCAGTTTGGAAAATATGCCTTGAAATTTTACTCAACATTGGTTTTACCAACAAAGGAACATTTAAAGAAGGAATCATAACCAAAGTTGTTCATTAAATTATTCAACTAAATGTATTGTTATGGTTGGCAAGGCAGTATCAGAGTTTTCCTCAACAGAGTATAATCACCAATCCAATTAAGAGAGAACAGAGCCAAAATTTTATCACAACTGCAATACAAAAAAATCAAAAAATGTCAATTTCAAACCAATTTTTCACCAATTAAAATGTCCTGAAGAATTTTAAGTACAGATAGCTTAAGATTGGTACTTTTATTTATGTGTTTTAATTTTTGAATAAATGTAACATACACATAAAAATATTGTGTCTCAACTATTGAGAATTATCAAGGTCCAATTCAAAAAGCAACAATAACAAGGCAAACTCCCCCAAAAAGACTGACCATCTTATTCTGTCTTGCATAATCAATTTTCAATAATCAAGGGCACGTACATCACACATTTTCAGGAAATATTACATTAGTGGAAGAAGTGTTTACTGCTATGAAGTTAAAGAAGATGAGTGCACACCCAAATGAATTTTTAAATAATTTTTCTATTTTGTTAGAACATCAGAACACAAGTTGTTACCAACATGCAATTGTTTTCATATCAATGTACAAGAAACTCTACTAAATTTTAAAACAGACAAATTATTTTGGGGATGGTTCAGAGTGGCACAGCAAGCTCCAGAATAATAAAATTGATGAGATTATATGATTACCCTGGAGGCTGTTTGATTTGGCATGTCACCATATATAAGTCTTTTGTGACACAGCTATATAGCCATGTCTGTGCAATTTCACAGAAAACCAAACATGCCAAGCCCTGTAAGATCATTTTGTCACATTCCAATTATGTTTTTAAGAACACAACAGAACTTACTGGGCAGGTATGACTACATCTAAACCACAATTTATAAACGTAGACTAAAATGTATAGACAAAAGCAGGGTTTTATTCTGGATAGTCAGAAATGCTGTAATTTTGTTCAAGATTGATTGTGCCACTGGATTAAATAAGAAAGTCGCCAGCCACGGGAGGCTGATTATTCACAAAACACCAACAACTGTAAACTCTGAAAGACTGACCACTGGGCTTGTTCCTCACATTGTCCCTGCACAGTGATTAGCTCCCAGTGACAGTGAAGCTGAGAGAATCTCAAGTGCTTGCTTTAGTTGTTATGCACATGGATAAGCAGGTCAACAGCTTGCTTCCACACAGTGCTTTCACTGCAGACATCTAGTAAGTCCTGGTGATTAAAGCTACTTAAGTAATTTGTGTGCAACTAAATTTGGGCCAAGTTTGTAAGCAAGCACATTATCCAAACTTTCACAGGAAGCTGTCTCAATTTAATAACGCTCCTTGAAAAATCCCATGGAACCTAAATGGTTTTTTATTTTAAAACTGCTGTGGTCTGTATTGAGTTTTAGAGTACCTGCAAACTCTCAAATTCCCTTTCTTTTTGCATCACTAGTAACTAAAACATTCAGTGGTGCATGATCGTTTTCCCTCAAGAGGCAATCCTCTAACACTGCCCATTAGCAGTTCTCTTGTCTAGGTTCTACTAAAAAACATTTGCTTTTCAAATTCATTTGGAGTGCAAGAGGAAAGAAGCCGGAAATAGCCATTACCTCCATTTTTGGTAAATTTTGGTAGCGCCAGGCTATTTTCATGGAATCCTGAAAATCTTCAGACTTGACAGCTGCTGCTTCATCTCCCAAGTCCTTCCTGTAGGAATCATCAAGCAAAGGGGCTGGGAGCTCCTACAGGTAGAGAGCAAAAGAAAGTCAGCTATCTACAGCAGAAATGGCACCCCCCTCCAGTAGATAATTCAGTTATCTGGGTATAGTGGGCAGCTGTAAAACCTGTGACAAAGCCTGATAAAAAAACTCTTCTGAAAGACTGGCTGCTACTAATGCTGAGCATGCCATTATTATTGGGAAAAATGAATTATAGAAGTAAAAGAAAGAATGCACAATGGAAATACCACATTTGATGCTCTACTTCACCCTTAGTAGGACTCATATTCCTTTCTTTGTAATCTTTCTTTAGAGGTTGATCTCCTAAACTACTCCATTTCTGAGAGGGGCAAGCTCCCTGCATAGCAATTTTAAGCCTGTTTTAACATAAGAACTTTGTTAGTTCCTGTAAATCTTTCAGAAGTATCCAACAGAGCACAACAGCCTACAGACACCAGCTGGAAGCCACTATAACAGGATGGTTTGAATTTTCTCTTCTGCCAACCATTAGGCATGATATCTGCTCAGGATGGATAGCTCATGGACACAAACACAGGGAAGGAATATTAGTAATAGTATTAATAACCAATAATCAGCTATAATTTAATTTTATAGTTAAATTTAATATTTATTAATAATATGGTTTTATTAATAATTATTTATTATTCAATAATAGCCTATATTAATAGCTAATAGCAAATAATTAACAACTACTACGGTGTCCAGTTCTATACATAACCTTACAAACAATACGTGCTACTTTGTTTCTTCTGCATAAATTAATATAGCATCTATAATTATGAAAAAAAAGATTCAATAGTTGCTTCTGTCTCTCAGGGGTTGGTCACTAGACTACAAGTAGCAGGCAATGGAAGTTATGAAAATTTTTATAAAGTTTATAACTTAATAAAGCTGCAGAAATAGAACAACTGTATCTCTGTGTTTCAGCAGCTCAGCAAAACACACAAAACACACCTTTGAGCAAGTTATTTTATTTCTTTTGCTTTTACAAATGAACTGCAAAAGCCTGGTAATGACTATTCATGAGAAAGATTACGTACAGAGTTATACTTCCAGATTTATCACAGCTTGTTTAAAAAACACACTTGCATACACTAAACTCATTACTATGGCAGTAAAAATTAGGCTTTCTGGGTTAGAAAGCTACACAAAGATAAATTTTGATTCAGTATTTACAGTTTTCATTAAATTTACAGATTTATAACAGCTGATTCAATTAAAAAAAAGAAAAAATTACTTTAGTCAGAGTTTCATTACATCTACCCAGCAAGAAAGCAGGCAAGCTTTCCAACCAAAGAGTCATGCCAGATTTTGTGTGAAGAACACAGAATTACCAAAATATGTAAAATTTATTTACAAAACTTCTGCCAGAATTTGGAAATCAAAGTGTTATTTAAACAATGGACCAAGAAAAGGAGAGTTGGGCTATCAGCCCATAATCTCTCTATTTAATCTATTTTTGCTGGAAAGTATCTCAGCTCCCACATCAGAGCTTTGAAAAGCTTTGGGACTGATAATTTTGTGGCATCAGTGTGTCTGTCAGCTTCTGAGAACTGTTACATTCTCCCAGGCTAAAAAAAGACAAATCTTTCATAAGGTACATAGAAAAAACAAAGCATGTAGCAGTGCATTAGTTAAAATAAAAAAACCCAAAACATACAGCATTTGTTGGGGTCAACTAAAATACAAGTCTGTGCCATGCAGCACAAACACACAAAAAGGCAGACAAGTGCTAAAGTTATTAAAGGCAGTTTGGCTGGAAAGAAGGAAGCTTGTTGCTGTTTTAAAATTTAAAAACAAAAAGTTTGGGAGGAAAAACCAGTTTTCTGAAGCAGTCACAGTAAATGGCAACGCAATTAAAATAATTTCGTTTCCTGCAAACCAAGCTGTGAGGGTTTTACTGCAAAGATGGCATAATTGATTTCAGTAATAAAGCTTTTATCTTTGCAATAAACCAATGGATGACCTGTACCTGCCAGCAGCCCAGGTCCCTCTGTGTTTGCTGCCACATCTCTGCTCCTGCCTTGTTTTGGCAGATGCACCGAGCAAAATCAGATCCTAACAGTTTGACCTCGCTCACTTCTTGTGTTCTCTGGGGGATAATAAAATCCAAGATACAATCCCACAGCAGTTAATGAAGCTTAACCTCACACCCTCTTAATTACCAATGCATTACACCAACTATAGGCATCATACTCCTCTCTAAGCTATTTTACAATTCTAAAGAAGTACTACTGTGCTATTATTTAGCGGCATAATCCAAGCTGTATGTGAAATCCCTCTTCTATAAAATCCTTTGATCCTTACGGGTTTCAATAACTGTATAACTCAAAGTACTTAAGAATGTAAAACATTATCTATTTATGTATCAATAAATATGATTTTCACATGGGTTTATGCAACTATTTTGAAGTGCAGTTATTATCACAAGTATGATGAAAAACACGAAATAAAAAAATACTAAAGGGAGTACAATTCACTGTTGATCTGCAACAACAACATTTAAATAGCTTAAATCCACATGAATTTAGGGCTCTTTTTCATCACGTTAATTTTTAGTATTTAAAGGATACCAGATGGTAAGTCAGGAAGGGTAAATATTTTCTTTTCAACGATGTATTATGTAAATGTCAGTTTAAAGGGCCCTACTCCCAAAAGGGAGGGGGAGGGATTCTATTTTGATTGTAAATACTTGTGAATACAAGGTGTATTGTTAAAGAACAGAAATGGATGGATACCAATTTTTCTTCTTTCAGCAGGCCTTATACAACAACTTATTTCCATCTCCAGGTAAGGCTGGTCTGCAGAAATTTTTCTTTGACATTCAGAAAGACCTAATGGGCGTCAGCCCAGGGTAAACAAGAATTGAGTGAAGAGAAACAGGAAGCAATATTCCTCTATTTCAGGAAATAAGAAAAACCAGTTGCAAGTAGTCTAAGTGGTATATTTTTAACCCATGAGAATATATTCTGTACTCCACATACATAGAAGTAAACCCTACACTCAGGTCACAGAACTCTTTTGCTGTGACTCTCTTGCACTGTGGCTGCATTTCACAGCAGTTAAACCCAGGAATGCCTATCAGACAATCAGATGACTTTTTTTTTAATTTCATATTTTTCTGAATCAGTTCATGAATGCTTAAGTATGCGACACATAAATACAGCAGAGAATGAGAAATTAAAATTATGTGAAGGAACTGAGTGTCCTTGTCCCCAAATGTGTAAACTCTGCTACAGTGCACTTGCCTCAGCCTAAACAGAGTTAATGGTAACAGCATCACTCATGAAAACCTCCAGAAACGAGCACTGGAAGTAATAGCTCATTAACTGAGCAAAGCAACTCTACACAGCTACCAACTACATTTGTTAAACAGACATTTGTGGATGTTGAAACCTAAACATTTAGATTTGATCACTTTTATGATATGTTTAAAGGGCCAAGTAAGTGTCACAGCACAGGTCACAGCTGAGAGGTCACCATGCACAGAGTGGCACCAGACAATTTCAGAAAGCTTTAAGCATTCACCCACACACAGTGACACCTCACCTCACCAGAAGGCTTCTGGGCAACCTGTGCCAGTGCCTCAGCACCTTCACAGAGAAGAATTTCTTCCCAATATCCAATTTAAGTCTGCCCTCTGTCAATTTAAAGTTATTTCCCCTTGTTTTTCACTATACTGTCCTTGTGAGAAATCCTTCTCCAGCTCTCTTCTAACCCCTTAGGAACTGGAAAGCTGCTGGAAGGTTTCCCCCAGACTCTTCTCTCCTGGCTGAACAACCCCAGTTCTCAGCCTGTCCTNCTGCTGAGCTTCCTGTGAGCCAACACCCCCATCCCTTCTCCTCAGGGCTGTTCCCAACCCATTCTCAGCCCAGCCTGTGCTTGTGCTGGGCATTGCCCCAGCCCAGGTGCAGGACCTCGCTCTTGGCCCTGCTGAAATCCAGGAGGTTCTCCTGAGGCTCTCCAGGCTGTCAGTGTCTGTTGCAGCATATGCCACAGCACAGGTCACAGTTGAGACAGCCACAATACCATCATATCATTTCAGAAAGCTCTAAGCATTCACACAAACAGAATAGTACTGTACCACATCTGAAGGCTTCAGGAATCTACTCAGACAGAGTAACATCATTCCTCTTCAGAAGGCTGCAAGCATCTGCTCTTCTTGCTCTTTAGCCCAACCTCTTATGCCCCTCATGGTTCATACATTGCACCTGTGTGCCCTTTGTTCCCTTTGGTGATAGGTCAGTACATTTCAGCACTCCAGGTCTCATTGCATTCAATGGCATTCACCTGCTTCTCACAGCTGTACCCATTGGGGATGAGGCTCGGCTGCAGCCCCACTCCCAATTCCCACAAACCAGGTACCTACAAGTGTCCCCCTGGGTGGCATCCCTGCCCTCCAAGACTGCACACAGGGTGTGGTGTTGGCAGCTTGGTGTCCTCCATCCCACTTTGCACAGGCTCCACAGGAAAAGCAACTTAACAGAGCAATCTTTATCGTCAAGGTAAGCTATGAATAATCCATTTTTTCTCATTAAAACTTGTGAGAGTCAGTTCTAACCCCACCCAAACCTAAATAAAATAATCAGGAATAAAGGTAAAGAAATTATTTCATAGGCAGTTTAGGCAGTTGTAGAATTTTAATGCTAAACCTGAAGTAATTTTACTATTAAATAAATTTTCCATTCAACAAAGCAAACAGTTTTATTTCATGATCAGTCACAGAAGTTACCATATAATTTCTTATATTATACACATTCCTAGTACTTAAGCCCTTAGAGTAAAAAGTTGCCTTTTTTTGAAGAATATAGAGTGAACAGAAATGCTCTCAAATGTTCAAAATACTTTCTGAAAACCAGCATGTATATAGTTCTGTAGGTTTTACCAGAGGTGTATAATTTTTCAGCATTACGTCTTAATGCCAGCTTCCTGAAGGAGCTTTGACTACAAAAGGCATGAATATATTTTCAAAGGATGATGGATAAATTGGTGGGTGGTAATATAATATATCTTAGGCAGCTGATCAGGGCTTTTTATCCTCTGCCTGTCTTTTAGTTATACACAATTTCAAGATAATTATGGTCTATAAGAATGTCTTTTCCCCTTCCTACTACCAGCAATATTTGTCTTGGTTATAGGTTCAAGAAACTTCCAATCACATCACAAAATTGGAATAGGGCAATTATGGCATCTCAGCAGAGAGCTGCACAAGCAAATAGACTGACCACACAACATGGACACTTAATATGGACACAGTGTGGACAGTTAATGAACTGCCCTTATGAAATACACCAGCTAATTACATACTAGCTATGGAATGTAGTGAACCACACCTGAATTTTACAAAGTAAAACCCAAGCATAATGGTTAATTCAGGTTGATATCTACCATGTCTGTGTTACCCTTCCAGTAAAGAACACAATCAGATCCTGAAAATCAATTAATTACTGATCTCATACAATAAAGTGCCATGTTATCCAATGGCCAGATAAGCTATATTAAAATCCCAGCTTGGTGAAGTCATCCAAATCCCAAGCAGCTCATTTTTACGACAGGAGAGATCTTTCTGAAGTGCCTGAAGGTGAGGGTTACTTCACTGACACAATACAAATCAGAGAAATTAACTCTGCTGTGCCTCGTCTGCTAAACAAAGAAAGTGCTGAACAGCCAAGGTGAGAGTCAACAGCACAGACAGGAATATTGGATACACAAGGACACAAAGGGAGGCAGAAATCAAAACAAAATTATGTTAATGCAGCAGTATTGCCCCTCCATTTATAGTCTCCCATAGTAGCACCACCATGGAGTTACAGCAGAGGAATGCAGCATTCCTGCCTAGTGTCTACCCCTGAAAATTAAAAGGAAAATTATTCCCTATCAGACATCAGAGCTGGGTGAGGCACAGCAAACTGACTGACCCCAAACTCAAAGGGGTACAAGATGTATGGCAGATGTATGGAACAATGTCTGCTGGTTATCACATCAAGGCACAAAAACATGACAGGCTATGAACAACTGAATCAAAGGTGAAGGAAAGAAAAACAGAATGTACATCAGCTACTCCATTTTAAGAAAAGTTAAGGCAATGCAGCAAAAAAACTAATTTGGATAATTAAATCTCAATGAGAAAAACAACTGCAACAATCATGTTGTATCATCAGGCAGTCAATGTTTGATTATCAGTTATTTAAAACCACTTAATTTAAAAAATACAGCACATTCTTACACAATTCATACTTGAAAATCAAATTTTAACCGATTTGTTTAACCTTTATTCTAAACCACAAGTGAAAAAAAATTTCACCCTTAAATGAACCTTCTTTAGGTTCAAGAGCATTAGAAAACTGATTTTTCACAACCACAATAATTGAATTTCATTAAGAACATACTTTTCCTGAATACTGAAGATAATATTCAATAGGTAAGGCATAGAATTTACCACCCCTAGGTAGGAAAACAGAAGAGTAATCATTTTGTCCAGAAATAGTCTCTGAAGACACTTAGGGAAATAGCCAGACTTCACTTGATGCAGAAGTAATCAGTAAATTATATGTTACTTCTGATATTAGGAAAACGCAGCCTTAGAAAGACATAAAATATTTAATGAAATTTTGTAAGATTATCCTCACACTGCAGCATTTTTTGCACTGTTGATCAGGCTTTTTCTCTTATGCAATTTTCTCATAACAGAAACTATCAGTGATTGGGAGTCCACTGAAGTCTGGAGGGATCCTTTCTGTATGACCTGATCCAAAGCTGACCAAGCTCCCTAGCACAAAAAAGAGTCAGAATGAAATGTAAGTGTAAAGGAAATCACAAAGATGTTCAATGATGTTTTTATTTTTTGCAGGAAACTACAATAAATAACTGTACACTGTTTCTACCACAAAATACTGGAAGCAGTTTAACTACTCTTCCCCCTGGACAGGAGGAAACCAAGCAGTTGGGGTTACTGAAACCATTCCACTGAGCCAGTGGAATAAAGAAATAAAATAAAGAATAAACAGGTTCCAAGCCTGATTTGGCCTTGGGAGGATCTAACTCCATTTCCATAGATTGGAGGTAGAGACCTGAATTTAATTTCCAAATCTGGCTAGTGTAAATACTCCTGTATTTCCCAGCACATTCTTATGAATCACCAAGATTAAAGCATTTGTTGCTACACAATACAGACACTTTAAAATGCATTTAATTCAGCAAGAAATTACAGCTTTACTTCTCAAAAGCAATGAGTCTTATTTACCTTCAAAATGTTGTCAGGATGCTCTTTAGCAGAAGCAACAAACAGTTCATGTCCACAGACAATTCCCTCTGCGAGAAAATACTTGAACAACAAATTGGAGTAAAGGCCATATTTATCCTCCTCTGTGAAAACAAGAATGGTTGGAATTTTTTTGTTAGATAAATCGCCCACCTGTAGGTTCACAACATTGTAAAAGGCCTCTTTGGGTCTATCTCCTGGAGTACAGAATTTACAACAGAGAGCAAAGGTAAAATAGGACTCCAAAACTTTGAAAACAATGCTTGGTAATACTGAATTTCAGATTTTTCAAGCCAGAGGAATAGTCCTCAATCAGGCATTTGATTCTACGATATGGATGGGATACAGCAAGAATGCTATACTCCTTACAAGGCTGCCAAAAGTATCAACTAAGATGGCTGAATTCATGGATTCATGGAAAGGGGTTCCTTATTTTAGGAGAATTATGTTTAATATTTATATTAGTGCTTAAAACTTGCTTAAAATATTTGTTACCCGATGCTTTTCAAAATTCAGCCATATTTGGCATGCTAAGCCTATACAGAGGTAACATTCAGAATGTCTGCACTTCTTCCAAAGTTGTGAAAACTACAAAAACCAAATGCATGTATTGAAGAAACCAAACAATTAGCAATGCTTTTTTTGAAACCTAACCAGAGCAAAATCAGAACAAATCCAAAAGACTCATGAATTTACAGTTTAAGCAGTGAGACAATACCTGTTAGCAGACATTGTGAATGCTGGCCAACTGAAATGAAAACACAAACTCTGATTTCTGAAAGACCAGCATTTCCTTCAGCTTCCCTGGTGCAAGTTAAGTGTCAGAAATTGCCAGAGTTAGGAAGTCTTAATGAATTCACACAATTAAAGCTTAGCATAACGTCAAGCTATGGAATTGGAGGTGTGCAAAACAACTGAAATCTGAACCAGCTCTGATATTCTTTATTTGTAGGAAGCACCAACAACAGCACTGTTAATGCTTTTTGGTTTTTGGGAGAAGAGTAAATGTGTTACATTAGCAGTTTCACTTTTTCATCTCTTAATCTGGCAGCTGGAAGACAACACACAGGGATGTTGAGGCAGAAAAATGCAGAGAGATAGTTCTTTATACAGAACAAACAAAATTCAATCCATTCCTTGTGTGACTTGGAAAATACTTCCTAACTAAATATATGAAATAGTAAAATTAAAAATAAAAAAACAGTAACAAAGAGAGAGAGAAAAAAGGTTGTCATTCATATCCAACTTGCAAAACACAGTAAAGAGGAAAATAAAAATACTCTAACTTTGACATGTACCAGAATCAAAATGAATCAATGGAGTGAAGGTGAAAAGCAAAGAAGGAAAGTGTATAACCATAAAGGAAAAAGAAAACAAATAGCAATGGGGAAACTCAGGAAACAAACCTCAGGAAAGTATTGTTGCACTGCTCCACTCCTAATATCTTGCATGTGTACTGATACTTTCAGTGCTCAGATTAACCAGAAGTTCAAACCACAAGTATTCAAAACCACTGGAAAAAAACCCAGTTCTCCAAGAGATAATTCCCAACTTCCATGGGCTATTAGGCAAAACAGAATTTATTTCCTGCTTTTTTAAATTCAATATTTGGGATAGTAGAGTCACTAGAAGTTACTCTAAAGCAGTAGCTCAAAACAGAGAAAATGTTTCATAATCCAGTCACTAAGACAGACAATTACATAAAACTGGATATCCAAATAAGCCAAAGTGAATACAACAATTACAATGCTCTTACTACTAGCACTAGCCACTCAGCAGTTTGCTGTAGAGTCTTAGGGTTTTAGGAACTTAGATTGTATTAACAGAACTTACCTTCGATACTTTGACCTAGGAGGCCACATCAGCCTTTAATGTACTTGCAATAACACACTGATTTTTTTTTTAAATAAGGGTCTTTGTGACAAATATGGACAGTTCTGAATCATAAAAGGCACAGGACAAAAGCTTACTGGTGACAGTACTGGGTTCCTTGTCAAAATTCCATCAGGATGGATTCCCAAACCGCAATTTACTCGAGAATTTGGAGCCTTTTCTTAAATATTAGATACAGTTTACTCTTGTATCCTTATAAAACCATTATTACTATTACTGAAGAACTGCTTTCCTACTAACTCAGTGATGAGACTGAGGATGTGGAGCCATGCATGAGACCCAGGTGGACACAAGACTCAATCCAGTGAAACTGAAACTCTCCCATTGCAGAAACAAAAGGCACAACTGACACTACCTAAGGTTTTGAAGAAGTATTTTGTAAATACAGTCTTTGTAGCCTGCTTAAATCAAGAGGGAAATAAAACCCCTATGCTAAGTGCCTCTTAAGTGGAGTCCAGAACACCTGAGCTCCTGCCCCCTCAAACACTGGCTCTTTCTAGTTATTAGTGCATTATCATCAGTAATATATTATTCACAGTATATTGATTTCCATGTGCTAATCTCCAACTAGGAAGCACTCAATTTAAGAATCAAAAACCTCTAGAAATCAAAGTGGCAGCATGAAATCTACATTTTTTTAAATTGTCTGAGCTACCTGAAAGAAGGCACCAAGGCTCCCCTGTAATCACATCACTGTGGCAGATGTCACTGGAGGGAGACAGTTTTGTTAGATCTCTCTCCCTTTGAACAGAAGAGGAAAAGGAACACTCATCAGGCATTCTGGAAGGATCTCAGCTGTAACATTTACATCATCCTTGCTGAATGAAAAATCTCGGGTTCTCAGTTTTTAACTACAGGTTAAAGTTCACCTCCTTCACCATCTGAGGCACAGAAACACTGAGCTGATATGTACTTAACTGACATTTAATGGAATATAAGAAAATATCTTGTTTAGTCCAAGTGTTTTAAGGCTTGAGACTGTGTGTACAACTACACAGACAATCTTTCTGGATCATCATTTTTGATATTAATTATTCCTTAGAAAGTAAAAAACATACTCAATTTTTTGTGCCAAACATGGCAAAGAAACTCCATAAACCATGCATAAATACAAGAAATCATTGGATGTGTTGATGATTATTTAACTAAGCTAAGAAGAAATATGGCTGTAATAGTTAAGAATAATTTTTCTCAAATTTTATTTGAAATGCTGAAATGTTAAAACATATTGTAGAAATAAAGCAATGAAGAACAGGGTTTATAGGTTTATGTCCTTTTAACTGACCCTTTAAACAAGATTTAAAAGGTTTATATCCTTTTAACTGACTTATTGAGGATTATAATTAATTTTGTTGCCTCATTGATTTATTTGTAATACAACAGGGCTAGAGAGGTTCTTACACTGCCATACCCTTCCAAAACACATTTTGCAAAACAACAAGGAATGTTCAAGTTAGCAAATTAAAAACACATTCACTTAAGCCTTTCCTTTCTTCTTAAATTGATTTTCGTAAGAGAAAACTTACAGAAAAAAAATTAAATTAGGAATTGGAAAGTGATCTAAATATAAACCACCTCATAGCCTCCTACAGTACTCTAAGGATTAGATGTGTCTCAGAAAGCCTTTACAAACAGTGTATCTGGAATTGTTAAAGTCAATGCATCTGTAAGAATCCCTCAGTTCTTCAATTTGTCAGCTAGAGGATGCTTTTTATTGATTCATTTCTAGGTCACTAAACTTTTGTGGTATTCAAAAGACCTAAAGTGCATCCATATGGGGCTTTTCTGATAGCATCAATTGTACCCTGGCTTCAATAGGTAGGTTCTATTCAAAACCAAAGGAGTACAGTTTCTCCGTGTAAATAAACAAACAAATCACTTAGCACAGGTACTTCTGCAGCTCTCTGATCACTTTCATAGAATCCCAGAATGAAATACTTCCCTGAGAATGCTTGGACTTGTGTTTGAATGGCTAGGATAAATTTTTAACTGTTACCTTTATCTTTCCAAACTCCTTCACATCCAAAGGAACTACCTTCACTCAGTACATGTAGGAACTAACACTTCAGATCATTTTAGTCAACACCTAGGACAAGCCTGGCCCAAATCTTTCGTCTCAGCCTCCGCACTGAAGAGCTGGCCCTTCATTGTGAACTTCACTTCCAGCTCCCAAGGCACATGAACAAACCAGCCTCTTGCAGCTGCAGCCTCCTTTCTGGGTGCAGTCAGCACAAGTCACAGGGCACTGAGCTTTCTCCAATTCCTTTGTTACAAAGAGTGCTCTCCAGCTAAGCAGCAGGTGAGTAACTAGTGAAGCGTGAAACTATACAAGGAAAAGAGATTATTTACCTACAAGTTATGCATATTGTCTCCAGGACAAAAGCTCTTCTGATCCCACAGATATGGACACAAACAAAATAGTCTGTTGTGATGGCTATCCATTGGTCTCTTTCCACATGAGTGTGCTTTCCTGGCTGACACGGTCATGGAGACAGAGCAGTATTGTCACTATGAGAACACTGAATTCCAACATACAACCTCAGAGCTGAACACTAAGGAACTAAGGATAAAGACCAATTCCTATTTATGGGTCTTTGCAGCACTGCACTGTATAGGCTGCTGTGGAGTCTTTGCTTCTTTTTTTTAAGGTTGGGATTAAATGTGTGAGAGGGTATTTCTTGTTGGGACTCAGATGTTTACTAGTTCTTGTTTATATTACAGCCTCACAAGCTGTGAGTTCTACTGCACTTCACTCCAACAAACTAAAAATGGAGCTGTATCTCTCTCTCTACAAGGCCTTTTAAGGATGGACTATCCAATTAAGAAACGATACCTAAATTATTTTTACTTTTAACCTAATAACTAACTACTCGTCTGCAATGTGGACTTTTTTATCCAATTACACAAAACCACCCAAATCCACGGAGAAGGTGAAGAAGAAGGACCAGCATCTGCCCTAAAACCTCCACCTCGCTTTATATATATTCCTACATTCTAAATCCTTAAACTCTAAGTTTTCTACCATGTAATATTATACACTTCTATTTAAACTACACACTTATAATCCCAGTTCTACCATTCATTTTTGGAAGCCTTCTCCACAGCCTCAGGTCAATGCAGTGTTCTCCTGGGGGTCAGTGCCTAGCAGCACAGAAAGTCTGAAATTCTCAGTTCCAAAAAGCTACCAAATACATAAGGGACATTTCTCAACACCTGCCTGTAGCTACTACTCAAAGAAATTTGTGAGTCATACAATTAGGTCTAGAACCTTAAGGTTTTATCTAGGGCGCAGAAAATAAAAGAGAGCAGATATACGTGAGGCACTGTAAAAATACAATTTATTTAAAAATTAAGGAAACAAATCTAATTATAGAAATTGATATGTAACCATGTGATCTTAAGGAAAAACTCCCTCTGCACAGAGGCATTCATGCTCCAAGAGAGGGATGCAGAATAAGCACTAGAACTGGAAGATGAGTAAAAAGTCCGGAACAAAATCTACCACAAGGTAACAAATATCATATCTACAAATACTGCATTTATAACACCTGGCTTTCAAACACCACTATATTAAACAGCATGAAGGTTTTTGAAAAACTCCACTGGTCATTTGTAGTGTAATTGTTCAAAATTATGAGACCTGTAAGAGGAAAGAACAAGCCTGCAACAATGTAATGTACAGATGGCTTTTTTTTTTTCTCTGCACAAAGTCTAGACAGGTTGCCCTAAAGCTGCCAAAAGCCTGTCATAGCCTATCAGTATTGATAATTTTTTTACCAGATAGATGGTTCTACATTGTGGTCCTGTGACCTAAGGTGTGTCTTTCTCTAGCTATGAAACATCTCTCTAAATTGCTGCAGGTTATAAAATGAGATTATTTTAATAATCTGAAATTCCATTTAAAAGATACTTTTCTAATGTCCACGTTGACTAAGCTTGAGGGGATATACTTTGTGTCACTTGCATTTAATTAGCACATGCCAAACCAGAGTTGTCAAACACATAAGTTACAATATCTGGCATTTAGCCATACTTCAGGAAGGTGAATTCTGCTAACTGGTATTTTGTAGAATTATATTTAGCAAATCACTGTTTTGTATCTCTCGAGATTATCTTTTTCAGCTTTAAAAAGATGATAAATTCAGTTATATTGACAAGTGAAGAGAGCTCTTACCAGCCAGGTTAAATTGCATGCCTAACAAAAATAAAAGTAGCNTAATATATAAAATATATATAATAATTAAAAAAATTAGAAACAAAATATCCTCCTGCAAACTCTTCCTGGGCTGGCAAAACACACACGCAACAGCTTGAAGTACTTTGGAGTGGAGAGAGGAAGGAGTGTGCTTGTTTTACTTGTTTGTTTTGAGAAGGGGGACTCTACTGCACAAGCTGCTTTGATGGGGTTCCACATCAGAATGCTTCTTAGAATCCCTTACTGTAAGGATTTTTTTAAACTAAAGTACTAGTTAAAATCCTAATTCTTGTTAGATGAACAAACCCCAGGAAGTTTCAAGCTGCTCTGTTAGGTAGGATCTTCCATGAGAACACCATGTGCTCCAACTCTCTAATTTTCATATAATTAAAACACTGTCAAAAGAATATACTATAGAATTAAGCTCAACAGAAAATCACAAAGCTCTTTATTATGAATTGAGTTCAAAAACTTGCACACTTACATTTCAAACAATATTTTACAGTCTTATCAAGTAACCTGTGCCATTACTACATCTTCAGAACACAACAGTTCAAATAAATATTTTAATACCCTGGATCTACTATTATTTGGTTAAATTAACCAAGATAATGTGTCAAATAACGAAGATGAGCATTTAATTTGCAAAGGGAGCTAAGCTAAAAGTAATGCAATTTATTCTCACCTTAGAAAATGTTGAAGAAGGGGAAGAATTTAACCTTTTTGTAACACTTGGAGTACAAGACAGAAAGATCTTCCTAGGAGGTTCATCACTGACAGCTTCAATCCTGATAATATTAAGCTTGCCTAGACTAATCTCATGACAGAATTTCTTGGTGTGCTGACAGGATACTCTAACAATGCCATTCCAGTGTTACCTGCACCAACCTTAAAAATCAGTCTCCAAATTTTTAGACTAATGAGTCATGAATAAATATAGTTCCTGCTTTAAGACTTTTTGTAGATAATTATACGTTTTGAAATAACATATGTAAAGTCTCATTTGGGAAAAAAAAATTCATTTTCTGATCTAAAAGAGACATTCTCATTTGGCTTTCTGTCAAGCTAAGTTTCAGATCAGATCACAAATCCACAACCAACACATGGGATAAGCAAATTAAAACCTACCACTGAGTATGGCCAGATATGCACTCAGAGGAAACAAAGTTCAGGTAAAAATCCTTTCAGGAAAAATCTTCCACTGAGCCATCAGCATCCACATGACTGTTTTTCACATCCACAACACCCTGTGGTGAAATATTGCACCATTTCTTCCATTTAATGACAGTTTTCCTGCTGGTAGGTTCATTGGATGCCACCCAGTCTGTCTTCTGGAAGGGGCAGTGCACATTGTAACAGCAATACAAAATTAATCTAGTCTCATAATCTCTGATTCAGGTAAAATAGAGTAGGTTCTAACTTTTTTTTCTTCTTCCTTTACACAGCAAGATGGCAGCTCTTCTCAAACTGAAAATGGTTGGAATTAGGTAATGTCAGTTATTTTTTCTGGCAAGCAACTTTTCACATTACTTAATCTGCATCATACCATACACTAATTTATATACTTTATGTAAAAATCAACATTTTCTAAGACTCAGTGACACATTAATAACTGTCCCTAATGGATAAAATGCAGAAATAAAGACTAGCCTTGAAGTAACAAGAAGCCATAGTGAGATCAATTACCCTCCTCAATGGCAAACAGAAAATTTTATTCAGTCTCTAGTGCAGGTTACACAAGCCCCATACCAACAGAAAGTAACATGCTGTAATTCCAATAGTGGCTAAAACAGATTTCAAGTAAGTTTTCTCACTGTTTGGTTCTTTAGTGGTAAGTCCAATTTTTGAATTGCAACAATTCAAAATACATAACCAAAACTCTAGTTACAAATTCAGTTTCCCAAGTGATGGCTGTCTTCCACAGGGAAAGTAAGCACAAATAAAATATTCAGACCACAATGCTTTCATTCCTTTTAGAAAATGAATGGAAATTACTGACTAAATCTGTCTCAAGGCTGAAAAGTCACACTGAAGAGCTTCTATTGGTGCCTATCACTAGAGACAAGCAGGCTCTTAAAACACTCTGCAGGCACAACTTCTCGAAACCACCCAAATCACCCAGGCAGGTGCCAGTCTGCTTTGTCCCTAGGCAAGGCTGAAATCTAGTCACTGTTCTCAATTTTGAGAGTCATGAGATTCAAGTGCTCCTTCAGGCTGGAGATTAAGAATTCTTAATTTTTTAATTTTAAAATTTTTTCTTCATTAAGAATTCTTAATTTTTCTGCTGGTTTTGTGTCAACTTCGTCAAACAGAAATGAAAGCTGGGCACCTCAGCTGCAAAGGAGACAGGGTCCCAGAGAGCTGCACTGTGGTCTGTAAAGGGAATTGTGGTGTAATCTATTTAATCATCTCAGTGTCCCTCATCCACACCCTGCCAGAAAGCAGGCTTCCATCACCTTGCTCTCAGCTGATTCTGGCAACCAAAAGATTCAAAGGTTTTGCATTGCATGTCTTCCTCAGATAGCCAAATTAAAAGAAAAAAAAAACCTTTGTGATGATACACAGTTTGAATCTAAGAGCAGTTTACAAAATCTTAACTAATTTGTGTACTTTGCCAATTAGTCCTGAAATGTGCTAAACGCCCTGTTTTCAAACAGCATGCTGGGGTATTCTTTGCAGGTGCTCCAGCCTGTCCAAAATTAAGATTTTTATTCACCTTCAGTAATTCTTGAGATAGACAATAGCTCATTCTGAAGGCTACACAAAGTGAAGAAACCTGAGAGTTATACTTTAGGAAAGTCTGACTTCAAAAAACAGTGAAAAGAGAGGCTGTGTAATGAATACAATAAACAGTGAAACGCTTCAGAACATGGCTTTAAGAATCTATATATTCCATACTAACCAATAAGAAGAAGGGTTCCAACAGCTACGCCTCCACCTGGAAACAAAACAAAATGAAGAATAAAGTAAGACTACATTTTAATACTATGTTAGAGAACAATTAACTTTTCTTAGTTTATAAGTCAAAGAAAGGTGATAACGGGGAATTTAAAAATATAAAAGTGAACAACATTTTAATTACCTTTGCAATACTTACTACAATTCTCTATTATGAAATAATTATACATTACATGTAATTATATACTGCACATTACAATTACTTTCACAATATACTGTACTATCATCATTGTGGTAAAAAGATCCTGCAGAGCTCTATGTAACCACGCTCAAGTACTACAGTGGTGATGTATGGTCTGAGCCAGCAGATTTTTACTGGGATGACTCAAGTGAGTAAACATTCTCCAAATTAAATTAATATCAACCACTATCAAGTGATAGTCCTTGTATCCCTCCTTTGTATCAAGAAGGATGTAAGCTAAGTGACCTACTAANGTCAAATAACGAAGATGAGCATTTAATTTGCAAAGGGAGCTAAGCTAAAAGTAATGCAATTTATTCTCACCTTAGAAAATGTTGAAGAAGGGGAAGAATTTAACCTTTTTGTAACACTTGGAGTACAAGACAGAAAGATCTTCCTAGGAGGTTCATCACTGACAGCTTCAATCCTGATAATATTAAGCTTGCCTAGACTAATCTCATGACAGAATTTCTTGGTGTGCTGACAGGATACTCTAACAATGCCATTCCAGTGTTACCTGCACCAACCTTAAAAATCAGTCTCCAAATTTTTAGACTAATGAGTCATGAATAAATATAGTTCCTGCTTTAAGACTTTTTGTAGATAATTATACGTTTTGAAATAACATATGTAAAGTCTCATTTGGGAAAAAAAAATTCATTTTCTGATCTAAAAGAGACATTCTCATTTGGCTTTCTGTCAAGCTAAGTTTCAGATCAGATCACAAATCCACAACCAACACATGGGATAAGCAAATTAAAACCTACCACTGAGTATGGCCAGATATGCACTCAGAGGAAACAAAGTTCAGGTAAAAATCCTTTCAGGAAAAATCTTCCACTGAGCCATCAGCATCCACATGACTGTTTTTCACATCCACAACACCCTGTGGTGAAATATTGCACCATTTCTTCCATTTAATGACAGTTTTCCTGCTGGTAGGTTCATTGGATGCCACCCAGTCTGTCTTCTGGAAGGGGCAGTGCACATTGTAACAGCAATACAAAATTAATCTAGTCTCATAATCTCTGATTCAGGTAAAATAGAGTAGGTTCTAACTTTTTTTTCTTCTTCCTTTACACAGCAAGATGGCAGCTCTTCTCAAACTGAAAATGGTTGGAATTAGGTAATGTCAGTTATTTTTTCTGGCAAGCAACTTTTCACATTACTTAATCTGCATCATACCATACACTAATTTATATACTTTATGTAAAAATCAACATTTTCTAAGACTCAGTGACACATTAATAACTGTCCCTAATGGATAAAATGCAGAAATAAAGACTAGCCTTGAAGTAACAAGAAGCCATAGTGAGATCAATTACCCTCCTCAATGGCAAACAGAAAATTTTATTCAGTCTCTAGTGCAGGTTACACAAGCCCCATACCAACAGAAAGTAACATGCTGTAATTCCAATAGTGGCTAAAACAGATTTCAAGTAAGTTTTCTCACTGTTTGGTTCTTTAGTGGTAAGTCCAATTTTTGAATTGCAACAATTCAAAATACATAACCAAAACTCTAGTTACAAATTCAGTTTCCCAAGTGATGGCTGTCTTCCACAGGGAAAGTAAGCACAAATAAAATATTCAGACCACAATGCTTTCATTCCTTTTAGAAAATGAATGGAAATTACTGACTAAATCTGTCTCAAGGCTGAAAAGTCACACTGAAGAGCTTCTATTGGTGCCTATCACTAGAGACAAGCAGGCTCTTAAAACACTCTGCAGGCACAACTTCTCGAAACCACCCAAATCACCCAGGCAGGTGCCAGTCTGCTTTGTCCCTAGGCAAGGCTGAAATCTAGTCACTGTTCTCAATTTTGAGAGTCATGAGATTCAAGTGCTCCTTCAGGCTGGAGATTAAGAATTCTTAATTTTTTAATTTTAAAATTTTTTCTTCATTAAGAATTCTTAATTTTTCTGCTGGTTTTGTGTCAACTTCGTCAAACAGAAATGAAAGCTGGGCACCTCAGCTGCAAAGGAGACAGGGTCCCAGAGAGCTGCACTGTGGTCTGTAAAGGGAATTGTGGTGTAATCTATTTAATCATCTCAGTGTCCCTCATCCACACCCTGCCAGAAAGCAGGCTTCCATCACCTTGCTCTCAGCTGATTCTGGCAACCAAAAGATTCAAAGGTTTTGCATTGCATGTCTTCCTCAGATAGCCAAATTAAAAGAAAAAAAAAACCTTTGTGATGATACACAGTTTGAATCTAAGAGCAGTTTACAAAATCTTAACTAATTTGTGTACTTTGCCAATTAGTCCTGAAATGTGCTAAACGCCCTGTTTTCAAACAGCATGCTGGGGTATTCTTTGCAGGTGCTCCAGCCTGTCCAAAATTAAGATTTTTATTCACCTTCAGTAATTCTTGAGATAGACAATAGCTCATTCTGAAGGNACAGTTTGAATCTAAGAGCAGTTTACAAAATCTTAACTAATTTGTGTACTTTGCCAATTAGTCCTGAAATGTGCTAAACGCCCTGTTTTCAAACAGCATGCTGGGGTATTCTTTGCAGGTGCTCCAGCCTGTCCAAAATTAAGATTTTTATTCACCTTCAGTAATTCTTGAGATAGACAATAGCTCATTCTGAAGGCTACACAAAGTGAAGAAACCTGAGAGTTATACTTTAGGAAAGTCTGACTTCAAAAAACAGTGAAAAGAGAGGCTGTGTAATGAATACAATAAACAGTGAAACGCTACAGAACATGGCTTTAAGAATCTATATATTCCATACTAACCAATAAGAAGAAGGGTTCCAACAGCTACGCCTCCACCTGGAAACAAAACAAAATGAAGAATAAAGTAAGACTACATTTTAATACTATGTTAGAGAACAATTAACTTTTCTTAGTTTATAAGTCAAAGAAAGGTGATAACGGGGAATTTAAAAATATAAAAGTGAACAACATTTTAATTACCTTTGCAATACTTACTACAATTCTCTATTATGAAATAATTATACATTACATGTAATTATATACTGCACATTACAATTACTTTCACAATATACTGTACTATCATCATTGTGGTAAAAAGATCCTGCAGAGCTCTATGTAACCACGCTCAAGTACTACAGTGGTGATGTATGGTCTGAGCCAGCAGATTTTTACTGGGATGACTCAAGTGAGTAAACATTCTCCAAATTAAATTAATATCAACCACTATCAAGTGATAGTCCTTGTATCCCTCCTTTGTATCAAGAAGGATGTAAGCTAAGTGACCTACTAAGATTTTAGCAAATTCCCACCCAAGTCTTCGAGGCAAAATCCTGGCTCCACTGCTTTTTATCTTTCTGCTGAAAACTGACATGGCAGCAAGACTTTCACCCATTGAAACCTGGACTGAGAGATCATAAATGCCACGACACACACTATGAAAAAACATACACTACTGAAGAGATTAAAGTCTTTTATAGTAGGTCTTGGACATAACTCCATGAATTCCTTTACAAGGGCAGTGGAAGAAGAACTCGTATTTTATTTTAGGCAAAGAGTACAGCGATTTATAATCTGAATTCCAAGAATTACAATAGTGGAATAACCTGAAATGAGACTATTTTGTTTAACAATTATATAAGACTGTGACAGGAAAGCTAAAAAGCCCTGGAAGTGTTCAGATGGCCACATGTAACCAGCCCACTGAAGAGTTTTGCGTGGAAACTGCAGGATGTTGTCTGCAATTTTGTACTGGTTTAAAAGCAACTTAGGAGCAAACTAATTGATGAATCCCATCAGCACAGTATGCAAAGATCCAGAAGTCAGTTCTGGACTGCACAGATGGACTGCAGTGAACAGGATCTTTCATTTTATACATTTGTAAGAGCTCCATAAACTCCACTAGAAACTGATTCCAATATGAGTTGGAATCAACTTCTTAATCTTCAGCTTTGCTAGTGGGACTACAAATGCCTGCAGTGTCTGTAGTGTTGATATACCCAAAAGGAAGGAAAAAAGCAAATTGCTCTTCCCTAGGCCAAAAAGTGCTAGTATTGTTGCATAATAGCACCTGAATTAAAACCAGAACAGGATCACTTTGCCATCATGCCACGATGCACCACAATTTGAGTAGTACTGGGCAGTCAAAGTGTTTAGTCAGCTACTAATTTCAGAGTTGTAGAGAAGCAGATGTTTCAAGCTAAACTCCTGAGTCAAGATGTACAAATGCCTCAATATCTACAGCAAGCTGATCAGGTAATTAAGCATTTTCTAGATATTTATAAAAAACAAACAATTTTAACTGCTGTTTATCAGAAAGTTCGAATCACTCATGAAATCCCCATGTCCTATGCCAATGATTTTTGTTCCATGTATTTGTTCAGGAGATAAATGCAAATGAACCCAAAAGATGGGGAAAGCAAAAAAAGACCAAAATTTGAAACCATACCAATATTTGATACAAAGTATGCTTCCAATATTAACTGCATTTAATTGTTCAGAACACACGAGTTACTAACAACAGTTGTTTAAAATGAGCACATGATCTATACAGCCCGTAGTAAAGAAAAGCTCCAAATGTTGAGATTTTACCAAATCCTAGGTTGACATAGAAAATATGATTAAAGCAGCCATAAGTAATGTATTACCTCATGGCAATAAGGACTTTAAAACCTTGGTAGAAAAAAGTGCACTTGTAGCCACGACAGAAGTAGTGTCTCTTGTGCTTTCACAGTGAATTTGTTTGTCAAACAGTGCAGCCAAAATCCTCCTAAGCTGTATTTTTAGATCACCAATGGTACTGTTTCCACAAGCCAGAGCTGTAACATACGTGCATGTACCCTGGCTGCTAAAGGCAAACTCAGGTCAGAGAATTGTCTTTACATTATCAGATGTAGTGAGTGGTTTGAACAAGTGTCTTCTATTAGAGGGAATGGAAAACCATTGCAGTTACCACGGTTACACCTTCATATTACAACAAGCAACCATACTAGTAAATTAAGCAAAAGACAGACAACAGGAAAAAATAGCAGGAGTGCTGATAGAATCAAAAGGAAGATCTATAAGTTTCCCAAGAAAGCTGCTGTGAACTTGTTGCTCTTCCTAATCTCGCTATTTTAATTTTTCTTTGCCAGTATCTAAGGCAGTAGAATATATAAACATCTAAGCAAGACTTGTAACTTTCCACATCGCTACTTACAGCGGAGAAGTGGCACATCCTGTGTACTCCAATGAACAAAGCTAAAATCAGGCCATTCTCACCTAAAAGTCCCATGTATGTACATTAAACATGCACTGCAACTGTGTGAAAAGTTAGAGGATCACACAGATAAACCACGCTGTTTACGCCAGCAAATGAACTGGCTCTCAATCCAAGGGAAAGTGCCTTGGGATGCTACAGAAGTCACAAAGGTGAGTCCACGGGACCATCCCACAGGCGGACACCGCCAGCGGGCAAAGGCAGAGCCGCAGCAATCTAAGGGGGGCACTTGAATGATGCAGCTGTGGCGAGCAAGGCAGAAAAGACACACCGAGAACCCCAACACACCCCAGCACCTGCCGCAGCGAGCGGAGAGCCCGAACCGCCCGACCCGCCCGGCCTTAGCGCGGCACAGCCGGCTTTGCAAGGCGAAACCCCCGCAGCACCTCCGGCTTTGCAAGGCGAAACAAACCCCCGCAGCACATCCGGCTTTGCAAGGCGAAACCCTCGCAGCCCTGCCCGTGGCAGTGCGAAATGCTCCCGTTAAACACGAGCACTGTGCCGCTAAGCCAATTCACGGAGCAGCTCGGCGCTCCGCAGGGCTGCTCGGAGCGGTGGCAGCGCGGCACACGGCCGGCCGCTCCTCCGCAGGCTCCAGGGGAACGCGTCCTGTCCTGCCTCCCCCGTCCCCCTGCCGCCCTCCCCGCGACCCCGGGGACTGTGGGGAGGAAGGAAAAGCCCGCGGGAGCAGCCGCGGGGTTACGGGAGGGCAGGAAGGGCCTGGCAAAGGGGAGGGCGGCAGGGGCGCAGCACCGGGTCCCAGTCCCGCTCCCACCAACCTAGCACACAGTCCAGGGAGGGCAGCCCGCTGGAGAGCAGCAGCTGCCCGTGGCGCACCGACGGCCGAGTGCCCGGCAGGGCGGGCGGCCGGGGGCCGGCCCCGGGCCGGCGCTGGAAGCTGATGCGGCCCCGCGCGCCGCCGGCCACCGCCATGTCGGGGCCGGGCAGCCACCACGACCAGGCACACTCTCCGCCAATGGGGGAGCGGCTCGGCGAGCCGCCGCCCAATGGCAGCCCGCGTTGTTGGCACGTGCGGAGCCGGGGGGCGGCGGAGGGCTGAGGGCCCGGCAGCGAGCGCGGAGGTGAGAGCGGCGCGGGGCGGACGGGGACACCGGGGCCTGGCCTGGGGCTGAGGTCGCCAGAGGGCACCGGGGCCTTGCCTGGGGCTGGGGAACCGGCAGCGGGCACGGACCGGTGCGGGGAGTGCGGTCCGGGTGCTGTGTAGGGGACACCCCGCTTGTCCCCGCTGTGGGTGCCCCAGGCGTCCGTAGGGCCGGGCCAGCAGCGGGCCTTGAGCTCGCCTGGAGCGGCATCGGCCCCTCCGGAAAGAGCCTGGAAGTGAAAAGTGCTTGTAACATGTAACTGCGTGTAACGTATTTGAGTATGCTTGGGTCCCTTCTTGTTTGTACATGGCCACGGGGCTGTAGCAAGCGTGTGGTTAAATGCCTTAACTTGGCAGCAGGCTCTTGCGTCTTCGGGATGGCCCTGGACCAAGACGTGTGGTAGAAAAAGTTAAAAGTCATTAGAATGCTTTGACAAATTCTAGTATGTTTGCTTTGTCAGTCAACGCTTTATGTTCTGGTGCTCTGAAAGCAAGGGAAGCCCCTGTCAGTATATAGAACAACCACTGTCACAAGTATTTTTATATTTGTTTGTCATCTGTTGATGATTCAGAGGCATTCCAAACTGCTTGAAGACACTTGTACACAGCAGAGTACAAAACCGAAGCTTTAATACTATAATCTCTTTTGAATTCCAATGAATAATGTTTACTGTTTTTCTAAGCCAAGTTTTTGAACACCTGTGGTTCTTGAGTCCCTTTTTAATTGAGGGGAAAAAATCCTCGTGTTAAATATGAGCAGCATGAAAGAGCAACGATATGTGGGCAGTCCTGAACCTCAGAGTTTTCCCTTCAAATCCAATTGAAATTCAGGAGCATGGAAGTTCAGTATGATGTCTCCCTGGCTGGGGAAAGGATGTTCTTTTTGCTGCTGGCCAGGCTTCCACACATGCTGAGCAGTGGACAGGTCAAGATCTTTTATCAGAGTATCAAGAGGTAGTTTTAATGTCTTGTATTTTCTGCTAAACTGTGAAATACTGAATAATACTTAAGTATAGATTATTGCTTAGTGAAAGTTAGAAGCATCTGTCTGTAGAGGAGAAAAATCAAAGGAGATGGGAAACCATGGCAAGAAATAAATACAGCTGTTTAATTTCAGTTTTTTCCCCACTCCAAGCAGTACATTTTCTTTTCTTACTTCATTAACACAAAGTATTTCCTTGCTTTATTTTTTTTTTAATTAAAATACACTGTTATAGGTTGTCTGAGCTTCACAGGATAGGTGTAAACATACATCCAGGGCTGAGCCCGCTCTTTTTCATTTCTCATTACTACTTGCCTGACATGTAAGGGTTTTTTTTATGCTTTTTTAACCTCATTTTCCTACAGGCCAGTTAAAATTAGAGGCCAGCTAATTCTTTCTCTTTTTTTCCCCTTCTCTTTCCTGTTGGAGCCTAGATAATGAAAGTATTTTGCAAATGGTAAGGCTTGTGCCATACCCCTACCATGGTGTCTCACACTGTAACTTACAGCAGGAGAGACTGTTTCATACATGACGAAAGTAATGCAGAAGTAGATACAATTTTTTTCAGTGGGAGAACTGAACTTTTAAAATACAGCAGTAGTTTTGTGTGTGGTGTTCATTTTTCCCCAGTGACATTTTAACCTGATGGGTGCAGTTAAAATCCTACTGATTTAGAAAGTGAGTGGAAATGAACTGTTTTTCAATAGGTGGGGGATTTTTCAAATGTTAACATTTTAATACAATAAAGCTTTCCAACTGCATATGTGCTTATGGAAATACTGCTTACAACATCTGACTTGACCTGGGTATGAGACAAACTTCAGAAAAGGAACTAGTTTAATGGAAGTTTAATTTCATACTTATTTGTAGTTAATTATTTTTAAATCAATGATGTTTCATTTTCAGGAATAACAGTAGTTTTTTCACTCTTTTTGAATGATACTGAAGATTTGCTTATATTCACATGTCCAGTTTTGAAAAGGTGAATTTTCAGTTGTTGTAGAAGATCCCACTAGGATCTGCTGTCTGGCAGAAAGCAAGACCACAGGAGCTGTCATTCTAGACATTACCCTAGTCCTCAAATGATGAGGTAGATAAGTTCTGCTGTTCCTGCTCTAGGAGTGGAATGGAAATGCAGAGAAGCTAAGGAACATGGAAATGATTTCCAGTGCTCAGGGAGTGTCCTAGGAAGTTATTTCTTGTCTGCTGAGCTGTGATAATGGACAGGGGTCATACTCAGCTCATTGGAGAATGGAGAGGTTGAAACATTTCTTGTCTACTTTGGAATGTCTCAAACTGTAGAATAATTAACTTTCCTTCCTCTCAGCTTGCATGTTGTCACATAGACCTGGTCAAATGGGAATGTCACTTTTAACTGTGAATCCTAACTGTGCTATGGAGAAATCAAGCTCTCTGTTTTCCTCTTCTTGCAAATTTGCTGGTCCCATTCAGCTACTTGTCTGTGCAAAATGCAGGTTGTAAGATGGTTTAAGAGGATTTTAGGTGAAAATTCCCTAAGGGAGAAAAAAATGGAGGGAATACAATGGTGAGTGAGAGAGCAGTCAGAACATTTGGAAAAGGTTATGCTTGGAATTTGATCTGCAAGAATATTTGACATTTCTCTTCAAAAGCTGTTGCCTACAGATTTGGGGAAAATCCTGGTGTCCCCAGAATGGCAGTATGCTTCAAGTGTGCTTTGGATATTTGAGGCTGATAATGATGCCTCAGGTTTTGGCTTTTATATTTTTCACATTCTGTGCTGCTTTAGTGTGCGGGTCTGGGCTTCACATCAGGGCATGGTGAGCTCTGCACAGAGCAGGGAGACAAAACAATTCCTGCTCCAGCTGGGGACCAAGGACAAATGATCCAAATCTCAGCCCAAGAGCACAAACAACGTGGGCTGCAGAGAGAAAAACAAGCAGGATGGGAGTGCAGAAGCTAAAGCTGGAATTGGACAATGAACTCCAAGGTGCAAATGGAGCAGAACTGATCCCAGTGACAGAGCCCGTGCCCGGGCTGCATTTTGGGACCATTTTGGTTCATCTTGGGTGCAGCCCTGGCTGGGCTCTTGTGCTGCCCAAGGTGTGTCCATGGAGGAAATCCTTTTAATAAATCCCTGCTTTATTCTTTAGCTCTGCCCAGCCTCAGCTCTAGGCCAGCCTTCCCAAGGCATCGGTTTCTGGTGACCACAAAGAGACAGAAGGAATCGATCAGAGGAAGCAGAGCTGTCATGGCCTCTCTCTACCACATAGGTTGTCCATGTAGGCTCGTGGGGCCTCCAGTTAACACCAGCAGCGTTGTGTGGGCAGTGTTCCTCAGCAACACGGTCTTAGTGATCTTTGCTTTCAAATTAATGGTTTTGCTAGGTTTTAATTGTGCTGCAGAAGATTAATGTATGCTCCCGTCTTTGAACAAAATGCTGTTCGTTTTGGAATAAAATGCCAGCCCATTTTATTTCAAATTTATTTAATTTATGTCTGTCTGCCCGACCTGTTTGCAGTGATATTTCTCTGTTGGATTTACGTGTGGCACAGAGAACCAGAAAACCACATCCTAGTGGCAGTTGTAATTCATAATCTTATTAGTGTTTGCTGTTCCATCGCCAGGCTGCTTCGCTCATCAGTTGTGGAATGTGCTGGTATTAGACTGTACTGATTAAAGTTTTATAGTCACCAAATCAGATTAGCCACCGAGTCACCTGACCGGGCTGGGCTCGCAGTCATGTGACCCGCGCCCTGCTGAGCTCCCGCCGGGAGCTGAAACAAGGTAGTTTGCTTTTGAGATGTTCTTAAGTATCGAACAGCATGGGTCGTGGATTATGGCTGCAAAGAAGATGGCTTCATTTTCCTGATCTTTGAACTAGCTAGAATGGGATAAGTTTGAAAGTGCAGGATCTTCAGGCCATGAGCCAACAACTGGGAAGAATGTTTAATCCTGGAAGCTCTGACACCAAAAGACCTGTTTTTTTCAGTGTGGAAAAGCTTAAAGACTGCTTATCCAGTCAGTCTGTGGCAAATGAAAGAATTAATTGGAGTGTTTAGGACTTGCCAGTTGTATGATGTTATATAAGGCATGATATGATTTTATTATAGGCATGATATGATTTTGTTTAGAAAGCCTCTGGATGTTACCTGAATTCATGCTTTTGGGTGTTGTGAGCAACAGGGAAAAAATTTAAATCTGTGTCAAATTTAAACAGATTTTCTAAAAAAGAAGTAAATTAGGGACATGAATTAAAGTAGTATGTCTTGAAGACAAGAAATTATTTTAGAAGTTATTTAATGTTTCGGTAATTTCTGTAAATTAATGTTCTGTAATTTTGTTTCTGTAATGTTTCAGAACTGTGCGGTGTAATATAACCTGCAGAACAATAATCTTGCCAAGTGAACTGTGAGTTTCATTTAGTGTCTTAATAAACATTAGTGCTCTGTTTAATAGAGATTATTTTCCTTGTGTTTCTCATACATCCTGGTGAGACCCACAAACATGGGAGGAACCTCAGGTTTCCAGTGTACTGGCCAATGATGTTTTCTGGTTAGTGTCTCCCACAAATATTCCAGATAGGAATGCTAGCTTAATTTTTCAGCTCCCACCAACTTTCACAGCACTCTGGCCATCCACAGAGTGGGGCATGAACCAGGGTGTGCTGCAGTAAATAATTCTGTAGAGATGTGTAGTGCTTGCTCTTCAAAAAATTTGACTAGAATGGTAAACTAATCAGGTCACTGAGGGGCTGATGAAGAAAGTAGTCATTTTTGGCCTTTAAATAGTCAGGAAATAAGATTTTTCAGCGTGAGTTATGAAGTTGCATGTAAGACAAGCAAGCAACCTAGTAAAACTCATTGTAAAGCCAGATTCACAACTGGCTACTTAGGGAAACTTAAATCGTTTCAAATTTGGAATAATATTTTGGTGGAATAAACCATCAGGAAACACTGAATGTCTGGCTTTTTTTTTTGTAGCCAGGCTGTATTTTAGCAAAACATCATTATTCTTTGTTTCAGTGGATTGAGCTTCCATCTCCTCCACTGAGGCTGCCAATTCTGTGCCAGAAGTGCTGTATTTGTGGGAACCCCAGTTCAGGAGCCTCTATCTAGGAGCAGGGCTGTCATTTCCCTTGTATTAACTGCATTTAGTGTGAGATAATATATGTAAAAGGAATGGAAATGAATTAACTTTTAAAACTGTAGATACTGAAATAGATTGAGGGAAACCAAAATGTTATCAAGGTCCTGTAAGTAACAATCTTGTAACTGGTTACTGCAGAACAGCTCAGTGTATTGCTGATGGGACACATAAAATTACTGAAACCTGCAGAACAATAATTTTGAAAATGTATTGTGAGTTTCATTTAGTTGTGGGTGCTGCTGGAAATGTGACCTTCACTAATTGTTTCAAAGTCCTGTCTTGGTTTTGTGTGGAAAGAATAGAATGTCTTCTTCCATTGCAGTGAGGGGGTAATTAATCTGAAGTTTTATCCCTGAGGTTTATTGGAATACCTGTGTCTCTTCAGTAGCCATGTTTTCAATATTTCTGTGATTTACAGCTGAGACTGTGTCCCTAGCAGAGGAAGAAAGGTAATGGAGATTTTTTTTTTTAGCATCCTGCTCTTATATTTCTGTGAAAACTGTTGCACATTTTCGGAGCCTCATGCTTCCATCTTTTCTTAATTGTGCTTCCATTGGTCCTAGAAGTGTGAAGCACTGTTTTATCTTGGGGTTCTCATGCTATTGCCAAGCCACAGTGATTTTTTTAATAGAATGGTTATTATTTCTGGCACTAAAGAACTGAAATTCACAAACATGAATTTGTAGGAATATCATCAATCTTCTTAGCATGCAGGAAGTATCTGTGAAAGGAGCTGTATAAGCAGTCACTGATTTTCCTTTTTGAAAAGCAATGTATTATGGAAGAAAAGGCAAGCCACGTTCTGTACTTTTGGAACAAACCAGATGGGCAAATTTAGATGAAATAAAATCTTATCACTTATTAAAAACCTAAATAGTTCTTAAGGCAATTTAGGGAGACAGTGCTAATGAAGTTATACAGTGATTGTTTCTGTACTGCTTTCCTATTTTACAAGTACTTGTGTCCTCATTTGAAACTCCTGTTTGGGGTGACTGTCTGTGGTAAAATGAGCCATGCAGGCCCTGCTTGGTGATGTGTTTGGTAACAGTGAAGGTGCAGTTTGTGGGGCTGGAGTGTGCTCTGCACATCAGCTTAGAATCATTTGCTAAATTGGAGAAAGGCACCTCTACTTACTTGATTCACTAAGTAGTCAGTGTTCACATTTATTATTGTGTCAGCTGTATCTTTTATTTTAAATCATCAAATTAAGTAATAGCTTATGCTGGCTTTCTATTTTAGTTCATGCATTTAAAACCTGGAAGTCAGATAAAAAGATAGTTTCAGAATAAATTCAGTATATTATTTATGAGTGGAGCAACACATTAGCATGGAGTTCACAATAGATCATATCGCTTTTATTCCATCTTACAAGCTTAGCAGCACAAACAGAATAATCAACATATTATTTGGCTGTCATCTGCTGAACAGAAAGCAGAGATCACAAGGAGGTTTTCCCTAGCTGCAGTGATGCCCTTTTTGTTCCAAGCCCCCATCTGGGAGGGCCATGGTGTGTTATCATATGGAACGCGGGGTTTGCTGTAATCTGCTTAGCTGCACTGCAGTTTGAATCTTTATTCCATGTTTGTGTAATTTATAATTTTAATGAGACCGTGGCTCTTGTGGGCTTTGAAATATATTAAAAGCTCTTTTGTGCATATGCTTTTGTTCTTGCTTAATAGGCTCAGTGTATTTAAAACTGATGAATTTTTATTCATGGATTTAGATGTCTGGGGATTAACTGAGACTGAATATCATTGCACTCATCTATTGATGTTTGGAACTTTTTTATACTTGTATCTCTAAGTGGAGAAGACCTTACAGAACTTGTGTTTTACACATAAAACAGCTCAGAAATAACTAACAAAATATTACTGAGCAATGAGAAAAATACTGATTACAGTTTATTTTAACTGTATAAACTCCCATGGAGTACCATTTTGCACTGAAAAAAGTCTTTGAATTCATGTACATGTGTTATTTAGAACTTTGTAACTAAAAAGCAGTTTGGGAAATCAGTCAACATTTTTGCAGAATAATAGCAGTGATAAGCACTTCATTTGCATTTTTCTTCTATTCAGGTAACTTGAAAATGTAAATACTGAGCACTCTTGTCCGACTGTGTTGCCTTTCTCCTGTTTTTTAACACATTTTTTAATACAGAGTGTCCATAAGCTATTTCATTAGAAGGTGATGCTCATAACTGGGGAGTATTGATAAACACACAGAGGGATTCTTCACTGCTATTTTCTGACAGTGCTAAAAGTGGTCTTGTGTTTTGCTTTTGTATTTTTCAGATGTTGGATGGTTTGTTTATGGTTTAATTGTCTGAAAGGTTTGATGTACAGTTTGTTTAGAGATTTGATACTTTGTGACTTCTGTGTTTCTGAACTGCTGTGGAGCACTCTTCAATGATGGCATTCTCTCTGAGACCAGCACTGGTGATAAGATGGAGACAATTGTATTTTTTCCAAAGAGTTTTGCTGCTGCTGTACTGAAATGTGGGGGGGGTTTGGGTTTTTGTGTGTGGTGGTTTTGTTGGATTTGCTGGTTTTTACCAGCGAACCATCTTCTTTATAATGACAAAATATTTTAAGTAAACAGCCTTTTTAGTACTCAGTGCACAGAGGAGTTACTTACCCCTCTTCTATTCACTGCTTTGAGCAGTATTTCCAAAATCATGTTCCCACAAGATGTGTCAGCTGGGAAGTGCAGGGGATACGTGAGCCATGGGCTACTTCAGATTTTGTAGGGTTGGAGATTTTTAGTGCCTAACGTGAAAATTAGGCTTGTAACTCTTTTTCTTACTAAACTGAAAGGAATTTTCAATGTTTATATGTCTGTGTCTCAAGGAAGTGAATGTATTCAAATTTAAGATAAACGCATGCAGTTATTTGCCCACTGTGACATAAGCACAGCCCGTTTTTCTCAATTACCAGGAAGGTGACTATGGTGTCTGCCAGACCTTTGGTGGTTGTCCAGACTTTGACCTTGTTGCAGAAGACTGTAAAGTGAATATTTTGGTGTCCCTCAGAGGCCCAGGCCTGCCATGTTTGACCATGCCTTTGCTCAGCTGTCTGGATTTCACTGTTCAGCAAAAAGGAGTGAATGGAGCTGCAGAGGAGGACAGGCTTTGGAATGCATCTGGCCATTAAAACAGCGTTTTATTCAGGGTTATGGAAGTGTTAGGAGCTGCTTCCCAAAGGTAAATAGAACCAGTGAGAACTACCTGAAATCTGTGTTGGGAAATGGCTCATTCTTGTCACTAGTCTCTGGTTATTTAACACCAGAGAATTGTGTTATGAGCGTTATGTTTACAGGATTAAACTCCTTGTCAGCTTGAGATCAGCAGCTGAAGGAGCTCTCATTGGAGACAAACTGCCAGTGCCTAGTAGAGATAATGTGTAAAAAAGTAATCTCTTCCAGAATATCACCAAGCTTGCTCATGTTTGCCAGACCAAGTCCAGTGTTTCTTCCAGAGTAAAGCAACAGCTGGAAATAAAAAACAATTCTGTCTGATGCCCAGCACAGAGAGACCTTTTGAAAATTGTTCTTTGTTTTGCTTTAGGTGTTCAGAATCTTCAGATTGTAATTAGAATATTTAAAGCTGTTGTGGTGTGTTTCCTAGCACTCGGCTTTATAAAGCATTTTGTATATTTATATATATCTAGTTAAAGCATATTGTGTATCTAATATGGGAAGCCTCCAAATAAACAAGATATACAACCTTGGCTCTTCTAGCACATGTAACATCACTTTGGTGCAGAAGTTTTAAAATAATAGTTTAATATAAATAACAGCTCAAACATAAATATTTACATGGCCTAGTCAGTGCAGTTTTTTCTTTAGTTTGGGTTTTTGGATTGTTTTTTAAAGTAATCTCAGAGTAATTCTGTGGGAAAGAGATGGTGCAAGTTGTATGTAGAGAAAGGTGTCTGGCTGGAAGTGGAGAATGTTAGAAGACTTTCTGTTATTGAAGGAAAAACTGATAATCTCTCACTATATATTCAATGAAATTCCAGAATTGGGAAACATTATATAAAGCAAATGTGACCAGAAATTTTTTATGAAAGTGAAAAATCTGTTTAGTGCCAAGTGCAGTAATTTGTTTAGTCACACTTTCAGTGCCTGCAGCTTCGATTTTCCTGTATTTAAAAATTCAGCACCATATCTTAAATTGTCTTACACAGTGCCATTGGTTTTCTGGAAATGATAAATCTGCTCATTGATTTTCTAATTTTATTATGTACACAGCTAATTGTAATCCAAGATTACAGCAAACAAGATGTTAATTTCTAGACAACCTATGTACATTTCCCTCAGAGTGTGAGTGCTACAGAAGCAAAGAGTACAAAGAGAATACCATTTGTGCTATCCTCACAGGAGCTGTCAATAAAAGATGTAATAGGGGATTTAGGAATCTGGAAATGGCCAACTAATTTATGTGAATCTATTTTATTTCAGCTAGAAAGCCCAAGCTCTGTTTCGTCTGCACTGCATATTGCAGAGCACAGGCTGTCTATAGAAAACCAGGCGGCTGCATATGGATAGTCCCTTGATATCATTCACTTGCTGTGTAATCTTATTATGCAAAGTTCTAATCTTCACCTAGAATGAATGCCTCTGGGTCAGAATATAGTCATATCAGGGTTTTTGAGGTCATGTTTTGTGATCCTTAGCTTATTCTTCTAAGTAGAGCTGGGATTTAAAGAGTATTCCCCAGACACTGGCAGAGATAGACGGCAAAACCTGCTGCCTTTTTGGAAGACAAGACCAACATGAGGTCCCTGGTAGGATTAAACTTGATTTGTAGCCGTAGGATTTTTTAACAGATGTATTATTGGACAGGGAATAGGGGGCCACCAGCACAGCGAAATTGGATCACAATTGGCATTCTCAGGGAGTCCGCTGGCTGCTAAAACAGCAGCTGCATGTGGATTTGACTTCTTTCAGGTGAAGCGACTTCCAGTCATTTGGAAAGGATGGGATGAAAAGGAACCTTGGTGATAATTTTGATGTCTGCAAGATTTAGTACCAATGTAATGGGATTATCGGTAACACCTTCGCTGCAGAAAAAGCCACCTGGCGCTATAACTGGCAGCAACTGAGAACTAATCCTTTCCCATCTCTTGGATGTCATTCATGAGGCTCAAAGTGATTTCTACCCTGCTAGCTGTGATTAATTTTATAAACAAACAAACAAAAACCCCAGTGATGAAAGCAAAGGCTAAGGAAGGAAAGGGGAACAGAAGATACTAGTAATTACATTTTGCATTTTGTTTGCTGTGGGGGATAAACTATACAGTTGTGGTAAAATAACCAAATTGGGTTCTCTGTGATAAATATGGATGTGTGACCTTTTTTAACCAACATCTATTTCAGTAGAAATTTTTCAGCTACCTGCTATATGATTGTAGGTAGTACCTGGAAGTAATTACAACAGGTTTTAGGCTATTAGTTCTGCAATAAGGATGTTTATACTACAGAGCCATTAAGTTTTCAAGGGCCCTGTGACTGAAATAATTTGTTTTATTGTGCTTAATGGTCTTATGTTTGATCTGGTGGAGTTGCCTGCTGATGGTACTTTGTATTAAAATTGTGTGATGTGGAAAACTGTTCAGCTGTTTACTTTCTTGTGATTAACAATATGACATTGTTTCAAAAATGTAGTGATGCAAAGTTTTCGGAGGAAGCAAATCTATTTTAATGGTGCTCAAGTTAATTATTTATGTGTGGTTTTTTAAAAATGAACTAGTTGTTCTGGTGTTTTTTTACTGGACTTGCTACAACCAGTTATTAACTAGAAGTTGTTACTTAAAACTACATGGAAACTTTAAGGATTTTAGTTATTTGGAATGAATGTTAGATGTCTGAAAATGAACCTTAACATTTAAAACACCCTCCCATCCTCAGGAGGTACCTTGCGAGGGTCACACTGTATAATCCAGGTATATATGTGCCTTCATTTGAAATTAACTTTCTTGGGTAGTAGTGAAAAGCTTTTATATAAAGCTAAGATTTTTTTGATCATTATCATAAAATCTGATAAGCTTGAGAATTTAAAAAAATCCTTTGTACTACATTTATAAGTGGGAGTTGGTGAAATCTATGTCTCAGGAGTTAAGAATTTATTTTAAGAGAACTGGGAACAAAATTTGAGAGCTCTTCACTCCTGTTCTGTCCTTGTGGTTAGTTTTTTACCATGGCAGCTCTAGCAGCAGGCAAAGCTCACACTGAGCCCTAGGTTTCCCTGAATAGCTCCCAAATCTACTCACAAGCATCACGTGTCCAGGGTAACTATCCCTAGGTTTGTGTCACCCAAAATCCAAAAGGAAACAGCTTGCAATCACTTTGAGACTTGTTTTCTGAGATGTATAGCAGTTGTTTGGAGTTCCATAATAAAAATATTTTGGTTACAACCTGGCAACTGTTGGCATGGGAAGCTTGCACATTCTCTTGATGTTGTTACTGTTTATTTGTCCCAATTTGATGTGTGTACTCTGGGCATTGTAAGGCATTGCTGGTAAATTTTCCCTGCAATACCCACAGGTGCCTAAATTCTCTACTGTCTTAATATGTTAATATAAGGTTTCTGAATGGCATGGGGCAAAAATAGGGGATGCTTGTGCAGTATTTTTCTTTCTTCCCTGAACTGAGAAGCAGTGTGAGGCTGCCTTCCTAGCAGGTGCTGTTGAGAAGTATTGATGGTGGACTTCTCTCCAAACGTAGTTGTGGTCATGCATTCACACTACTTCTGCAACTCAGATTCATCTGCTGTGCCTCCTGCTTCCTTTTATCTCCTGTGCCACATTTCTGGACTCTCAGTGTGTCTGGCCCTAAGAGTGAGGCATTGGTTAGTGCTTTCCATGGAGCACTGAATTGAGAAGAGCCAAACACTTCTCTGCCTCACCAGGAGGAATTCTGCGGAAGTGCATTCCCCTTCCAGGGGAGCTGTTCCAGCTCCTGCAGTGTGTCCTGCAGTCTGCTGGGTGCTGCATCTGCCAATGACACAATTCAAGACTTTTCTGTTTTCCATTGTATTTTGGATCATTACTGTGAAAATGGTCAGATAGTCTTATGAATGATGAATCCCAGCTTGGTTTAAGCTATTCTAGTCCAAAGAAGTTTATGTAGATAAAAAAGTACATGTGTTTTGGAACAAGGAAATGAATTTGTTAGAGAATATTTGCTCACAATGATGGTTGTCTTTTGAATGTAGCCAGGCAGAACTCCCATTAAATTCTAGTGAGAGTTGTGAAAATAAAGCTATGCACTTTCAAATTCCTGTCTTTAATTAGTGGAATGCAGTGAAGTGTACAAGAAGATGTCTTTATTTCATTTTGAAGTGAGCGTATTTTACACAGCATTTTTCCTTTTTTTCTTTTCAACATGCTGTATTTGCTTAGCAAACTCCATTGACCCATCTTAGTAAAAGAGGGAAATCTTGCGGTAGTTTTAGTTCATGCTAAGGCAACACTGAGTTTAAGGGGAATGGGTTTCTTGAAGAATGTAGAATGTGTTTCAATTGAATATGTCTGTTTTCCACTTTCTTAAGTGTAACCATCAAATTGTGGTAAGGAAACATTTTCTTTAGATTAGCATTGCAGGAATTGGATCTCCTAATTAGAGTTGGACTTGAATATTTGGGGAAGGGGGTCAGAAAATGTTTACAGGCTAATGTGCTGCAGAAGTTACGGCACCATGCTGCAGCTGAGAACAGCAAGACCTGATGCCTTATTTCTATATCCACCTCTTCAGGTCTGTCAGATTATTTGTTGGTTTCGTGACACTGTTAGGTTTTTTTAATCTGATCCATTTGTTAGACACAAAAGATGGGTTTGTGAATGTTAGATTGCTTGTTCTCCAATGAATGCTCCTCTTCTGTTTTGCTGTAGAGCCAGCTGAGCACCGTCCCACTGTAGGATGCTTCGCAATGCCCTAGGAAAAACCTGCCGATTTCTGGGGTACACAGTGCAGTATGGCTGCATAGCACACTGTGCCTTCGAGTACCTTGGAGGAATTGTTGTGGTAACTCTTCATTTTCTTGGCATTTGAAAGGAGATAAAACTGTAATGCTGGCATTTTTCTATGTGATGATGCCAATATTTCAGGTTTCTTAATTTTCTTTGAAGCATTTAACACAATTTATGGGAAGCAGGCTCAGCCTTTGTGAAAGTTCTTTGTACTTCAGGCATTCGTGTTTTCTGATGTGTTATTGCTTGAGGCATCACTGAAGTAAATGGGAAACTCTGGTTAAGACTTTTGCAGAGAGTCCATCCTTTAAGAAAGACTGGAGTCAGAGATAGGAAATGCCTTTGTTTCACACTTTGGCCAAATTTCTGGGTGTTTTATGCTCCCTGCCTCTCTTCCCCTTGTCCTTAACCTGGCAGATAGTGCTGCTGGGCATGGGGGAGTTTGGCTGTGAGCTGCTCTTGCAGCTTCTGTGATGATTCTGTGTCACAGAGGAGAGAAAGGGGAAAGCTGGTAGGGCTTTGAGCACTGCTCCTAAAAGTTTTTTGGAGACGCACTGGAATCCAGAAGGGCCTGTAGCATCTAGAGCAGTTCAGGACCAAGCCCAAGGAAATATGGAGCTGTAACCGAGTTAGAGGTGCTCTGGAGGCTCCCCTCAGCTTTTAAATGCATCACACATTCCTTGGAAGAGCTCACTTTTACTTCTTTACATTCCACCTTTTCTAATTTATTAGCAGATCATTTGAATATAATTATAATATAATTTATTACCAGATCATTTGAATATTTGAATATTTTAGACAGAAGCAGTTTGAAATAGTAATTTTTTCTCCTTTCTTTTTAATTTGCAGTGTTCTGGACCTTCAATGGAACCAACCATTCAGAACTCTGATATTGTCTTTTCGGAGAACCTCAGCCGGCACTTTTATTGCATTCGAAAGTACGCTCCTGTTGAGACACATCTGACATTCTCTGTGCCAGGGCTTGTCAATAACCACATCCTGTCCTTTCTTTTTGGTATATTTTCCTGCTTCGAACTTGTAGTTTTTCATTGTGTCCAAAAGTTGTTAAAGTTACCAGCACAAACAGCCCAATGCACAACTTGTCAAAATTCAGTTTGGATTTAGTCTGTTGTCACTTTCACAGCTTTGTCCAAACAATAGAAAAAAATCCTTTTTTTCCTCCCCCTAAATGATTCTATTGAGTGTATGTATGTAACTTCTCTAAGCAGTTTGGTTTTGAAAACCAACTATGGGTATTACTGGTCTCAGGTATGGTCTTAAATGTTTCATAAATGATCTAAATAACAAAAATTCACTCAACTTTTAAAACTCTGTGAAATTATACTTGAATAAAACTGAAGAAACCAAAATTGTACCCAAGAATTTTCAGCACAATGGACTGTCTTTAATGTGTGTGCATATTTTTGAAGTAGACACATGGATGCTCATGTACTCAGCCAAATAGTTTGTAATTATAGTTCTTACATTTGTTTTTGTTTGATTTTTTTCCTTTCAGAGGAGATATTGTAATTGCGAAAAGCCCAAATGACCCCAAATCAAATATCTGTAAAAGAGTAATTGGCTTGGAAGGGGATAAAGTCTGCACAAGCAACCCTTCAGATTTCCTTAAGAGTCACAGCTATGTAAGTATTAGAGTTTCTTACTATGTAAATTAATGATTACTCTAGTAGGCCTGGTGGTCTGTAAAGGATTTGCAGTATTTGAGGATCATAATAAATCATAAATTATGACATTAATAAATTATTATTCTTGAAGATGTACAGTAAAATGTACTTTTAGACTGTGTATGTCAAGCTGTCTTTCTCTGCCTTTTGTTTCTGTAGGAACTGTAGACAGATAATATTTCTGCTCTGCCCTTTGCTTAGTCGTTCTTCCCTGGAAGAATACTCTGAAATTCTCTGTATAAAGTGCAGTACAGATGACAGATGCAGGCAAATGCGTTCAGGCAAAACTGTTCCTATATTTTAAACACTAAGAAGTGAATATTTGATTCTGCAATAGCTTTGCAGATTTTTCTTTCAAATTTATACTTTAGCGTATCTCTGTTTCAATGTAACCATATTTTAATGTTCCTCAGTATGGTTGGAAAAGTAGAAATTTTCCTAACTTGGCCAAAAGGTCAGGTGATGCAATGAAAAGGGAAAAATAATCTCAGTGTTCATTTGTCCTTATGCAGATAGACTTCACAGAAGTTTGGGATGATCAGTGACAAAACGTTTTTAGCAACTTCTTTTTAGGTTATCATGAGAAAAATCCTCAGGAATGATGATCACAGAAAAATGTAGGTTTTTTTCTTGTCCCAGAAGCCTGTTTGACTGTTACCTGACTGTTCAGCACTCATGGAGCCATCAGATATTTCCAGGTGTTTTGAATCTTTGAACAAAGCTGTGATTTTGCCCTTTCATATCCACTCCAGCCTCAGAACAATAAGAATGAGCATGTGGCCAAAGTTCTGTGCTGTGAAGGTGGAGAATTTTATGGAACACTCCTTACAGGCAGCTACAGTTTGTGACACATGAATCCTGTAAGAGTTTGCTTCCATAAAGGCAGCCACCTCCACCAGGGAGCCTGCAGGTACCATTGCTTGACTTGTATAAAGCAGCTGAAGTTTGTCTTTACTAAAGCAAAAATTCTTGTTTAGCACCAGGGAGTAAGGCTGTGAGTCATACTCTGCTCTGAGGGTTTGAATTTGTTTCTTTTCACTTGTGTTGAGGCAAGACATGTTGGGCACCTGCCTCTACTCTGCACTTCTGCTGTAATGCCAGGGCCACTGGAGCTGCTGCTCTTAGACTTTGCTCACTTGTGGGCATAAAGAAGGAACTGATTCTCTGTTACGTTTTGAAGGGGAGGACAAAACATTTAGTTTTTCCACAAATCAAATTGTGTTAACCATTTAACCAAGGAAAAACCTACCAAAACCCCCAAAGAACACAAAACCACCTTTCTTACCAAGTTAAAGGAATCCTCCTCCTCTGGTGGAGCTCATAATTGTGATGGAGTATGCATTTCCCAGAGGAGACCAACCCGAGTGGGATACCTGAATTCTGTGTATGCTGACAGAAGACACAAACTGAATTTCTCAGTGCATCTTTTTCCTCACTTGTCTTACTCTTGAAAAGGAAGTTCGAGAAAGATTTGTACTTAAAACAGGATATCAGCTTTTCTAAAACCACTGAAGTGACCAAGTGAACATTTCAGCAGAACGGTTTCTGCCCTGGTGCTGGATTTCTTGTCTCCAGTTTTAATCCAAAATAATGAGGAGAAAGAGCAGATGGGGAATGCAGAGTCCATTTCCATAAAGGCTAATGTGTGGAAATACAGCCAAGTGACAAGCCTTTGTAATTCTTATATCATAAATTGTATCTAGGAGGAGAAATTATCTAAATGGAAGTGCTCTTGTGCCTGATACCTGTTTTCCTTCTGCCTTTAGTGCTTGGTAAAGAGGTAGGTCTTTCCATCTGTTCAGGAGGCACTTCCTTTACAGAAGAGTAAATTCTCAACATGGATATCTGTACTTTATGTTCATAACTGAGGCTGGATTATTCACTAAGTAAATTGTTGGGGAGGGGAAACGTGATACGTATTTATGTTTAGGCAATTGCCTAATCAAATTCCTTCTTTTGGTGAATCACTGTGCTATGCACTTTTAACTCAAACACAGAATTCCTCACAGCACATCATGGCAGCAAATGTGCAGGGAACTGCCTATTTTGTTGATACTTGCCTGAGGTGGGTTTTTGAAAAAAAAGGTTGTCCAAACTGAGGAAAGGCCTGGACTGTGATTCCAAATGGCCAGGAGTGCTGCTGGGGGTCTGTCTGCCAGGGGAAGGTACCACTCCTTAAGTGTGCAGAGTCTGGAAAGTGTCATGAGTTTTGCACTTCATATTTGGCTGCTAACTGCCTTTTTTCAAACAGGAAATCTGAGTGGTGTGTGAATGCTGTGACTCCAAAGTGTGTAAGGTCAGAGCAGTCTTTGTTTTTATTACAGCGAGCTGCTCAGCTTTCCTTGAGGGCTTGTCTCCTACTTTGGGAAGTTTCTGTCATGTCTGCAGACCTACACAGTAAATGGGAATATCAGATGCGAGCAATATTGCCAAATTAGGCAGCTCAGACCCCTGCTTCAGCCAGTGCTGCTGGTTGCCAGCTAGTAGATAGGTTTTCTGAGCTAGCCAGTTCCTGGAGGTGACAGAGTAATGGCAGTGCAATGTATTTCATGCAGCTGAGGGGGAAATTACCTGTAAGCACCTGCTTTAGATTTGCCATAAAAGGAGAATCCTTGGAGTTAGATAGTAGGAATTGTTCTTAGTCTGTATTGACTGTGTCATTAGTTGTGTTGGTATATTTTACAGCATTTAAGTTAGGGATTTTTGTGCTTAGAAGCATTGTCGCACACAATTCTTACCATGAAGCCTAAGAGAATGCTAAAATCAGATCCTGCTTGAAGTGCTGCTTCATTCATGAATGTACTTCTGTATAAAGTATTTATTCCATGAAAGATGCCTTTATGTGTAGGTAGGATAATGGAGAACTCTGTTTACAATTTACTCTGTGTAAAATTACACAGATACATTATTGCTGCGAACAATCAAGGAGATACCTGTAGATTAGAAAAAAAATCCAAACATAACAAACCAACCTTCCAAGATATAATGAAAAGAAAGAAAGAAACAAACAAAAAATCATACATAAGCTGAATAAGTTGTTCTGAAAAGAGGTATTTCAGTTGAGTAGAAATGCACGATAGCAGTGGCAGTTAAAATACTCTTGCTGCTCTATTTAACTGAAGGAATACATCATAAGAGAAAATGATTTTTGTCAGAGTGCACTAAAGCTAAAGCTGTATCAAAAAACTGTCTTTGGTGGAATTGGATTACAGGCTGATGGAACTAATGCCACACATAAAACTGAGTGGTATAAATTAGGCATGTGCTGAAATTAGAATTTAAGTGCATACAATTGGAGTTTATCCATAAAACAATAATTAGGGAAATCTTCCTATTTACATGAAAGTATAATGAAATTCCTTTTTTGAATAAGCTGCTGTAGTATTACAAAGTTAGGAAAAGGTAGTTTTCCTTTTTGTTGATACCTGGTATGGAATGTGAGCATTAGGCTGGCAGTTTTGCAGGGCTCTTTTTTGGTTTTTTGTTAAATGTACATTTGTAAATAGAAACAAGTGTAGCTGTAATAAACATTTAAGAATGCATTATGTATTTTTTCTGTATCAGAGGCAATGTAGTATGAACTCAGAAGTTAAAAAGGTAAACAACTAATGTTATATTCAGAACTAGTTTCACTTATGAAGAGATACCCTATTTTATTCATTTAACTATATGGATGTAAATAATGAGGATTAATAAGGAAATTATTCATAGGAAACCCCTGAAATGGTCCTTAAAAAAAAACCAAACTGAAAGGTTATTTTTCATATTTAGGCTTTTGTTTCCTGTTTAAAAAGGTCTTAATACAGGTTTATAATTCAGATTGAGTATCTTATTGCTCTATTTGGATTTGTTTTAATGCCATTTACTTTAGCTTTAATTTCTTTACGTACCATATGTTCTTGTGCTGCAGGTCCTATTTACAGTGTGAAAAAGTGAGGGCTAAACCATCAGAATCAAACAGCTTGTATGTCATAAACCACCAATATGCTAAGCCTTCGTGGCACTTAAACAAAAGTAGTCCCTAATAATGTCACTTAATAGAGGCAGAGTCTGTAGATAAGGAACTGCCTCGTGCAAGGCCCGGTGATAAAAAGCTGAGATAGAAATCCATATCTCAGCAACACGGTGCTGGTGATCAATCACAGCCCCCACTAATGCTGCCAGCCTGGCTGCTGGGCCAGTGTTTGCCTTGTCTGCGGGAGCCTCGCCGCGGAGATGGCATCTCCTCATCCTGTGGGAGCTGCAGAGCCAACAGAGTTCCCAGGGTAATGCACCTCACTGTGTTTGCACTGTGCTGTTAACTCTTCAGCAGTTCTTGGCAAAGGCAGGAAGAAAATGGTGTGGGCACTAAGAATAACACCATGTCAAGGCAAACGACTCAGCATCATAATCACAGGGTGTGAATACAGCCTGAGACACTGAAAAGTGGTTTGGTATTTCAGAGCACTCAGTACTTGTCAATAGTCGTTTTAAGGTATCCTAAATAGCAATTTAAAATAAACCTAGTTAAAACACCACTTCTTTTCCCCTTTGCTCTAAGTATCTTAACTTATCTCACTCATGGTTTAGTAGTTCACTGAGTAAGTTTCAGTAGTTGATGATATGGAAAATGAGTAAGGTATTTTCTTGCTCCTCCTTAGCTCTAAGTGTTCTAGAGGCTCGAGAGAAAGTAATGCCAGAATTCTAACCAGCAGCTGTCTGGTGGGAGAAGAGAGCTAATTTGGCATATTTGTTGGTTTGCAGATGGCTCTATATCCCAGTACAGAGAGTTCGTGACTCATGCTTACCTTGAATTTTCTGAGAAGTTGTTTTAAATCAAAATTCTGATTCGTCAAAACTAAATTGTTCGAGGGAAAAGAAACACAAAGGATTTTATCAGTCTAATGGCCAATATTTCCATGGTTTCTTCTGCTCAAGTGGCTTGGTCTTTGTTCCTTTGCAGTTTTGGTTTGGTTAGAAGTAGCTACATTTTATGATTCTGTTTTTCCTCTGCTCAAAGTTTGGTAACAACTTCTGGGAAGCTGCTCAGGATGGTGAAGCCAACTACTTGGGACTCAATGAAAGCTTTTGAGCACAAGTTTTAGTCTGAGTGTACCAGCTGTGCAGGAGAGAGTCAGATCACTCCTGATGGAGCTGGCAGACAGGATCCCTGAGCCCTGATGATATTATTTGTCAGCCCCTGCTCTCCCAGACTGAGCTGCAGATCAGTGAGCACAGTGCACACCAATGATGGTGAGGGGTTCTGTGTCAGCACCAGTAAGTTCCAGTTGGGCTCTGCACCCCCAGGGTTTTGTGTTCTCAGACTTACACTTTTGGGTGACCCTGTTTCATCATCTGTTGTCTGGAGAAGAGAATTAAACCCTTCTTAATTATTGCTGTCAGAAAGGTCTCTGCAAACTGTTAAGTAATCTCTGATGGATTTGTAATCAATACTTTCTTCTAAAACATTCATCTTCTGTAAATCTAAGGCTAATAAGAGTCTGGACTGAATCACAGGCATATTCTCCATTTTTGTTCAGGAGTTTCTAAATGTATTTAGGAGATTTGGGTCTGGAAGTTTTGGCCTAAGAACGTGAACCAGTTAGTTTTAATTTTAACTGATAATAATTGTAGAAAAGGAAAGATGACTCGTAATTTAAATTAAGAGTTGCAGCTAGAGGTTTTAGAAATCAGATACATAGCTTTTCCAGCTGATTGAGATCTGTGTATTTAACAATATGATCTAGATCTAAGCATTAAATATTTACATCAGTAAACAATGCATGCAAGCGTTTGAATTATTTAACACAGTTGAAAACTTTTGGAACAGGTAAAAAGTGATACTGAGAGAAATCAGATGCTTTTCACATTTGACTCCATAGACATCTCTGATGTGAAAACCTCTCCTATTAAGCCATCAATGTAGTGATCAAACCTTTTACGTTCCACATAGTCAAGCTCAGAACAGCAGTAGTTACTCCTAGAGTACACAAAGTTTACAAGGAGCAGCAATGATTAAACCCCAAACGTTGGAATAACCAATGAGTGTTCTGACAAGTCACTGTAAGAGCTTACCCACATTTTTGTTACAGAACAACACCCAACTGGTGTGCTTGCAAGGTAGAGAAAAATACCTTAGAAATTCAAGCCTAAGTTAATATTCTTTAGTTCCCCTGTGGTGTGTGAGTTAACACTGGAGGTTATGTGATTTTAATATTGGTTAATATTTAATTTCAAAACTTAGGCAAGTCTTCATATCTTACCATTTTATAAATCTTCTATTAAAATTACAAATGTCTTAGCAGAGAGAATGAATTCATAATATAAATATGTAATCACAATGAATTTGATTTCTGTATAAAAACACATTAGTGTTTCACTGTCATCCTCTCTAGTAACAACCTGGACCAACATCAGAATGTCTTCCTTTTAATATGTGCATTTAAACAAACTGGGTCAAGTACATTATGTCTTATTCATAAGCAGCTTAAACTGTTCAGGAAGCAGAGGGAAAATGCTAAACTCTTTTGAAGTACCTGTAAATTTAAGGTAAATTCATTCTGTTATATTAAGAAATACTAAATTCCAGGTAATTCAGCCTTTTCAGAATACACAGAAGGTGTTGATTTAACATCTGCTACACCGTTTAAGTTCCAGTGTGGTTGCTACCATTTCATAGCTTTTTCAGCACAAAGAAGTAAATATAAATGCTTACTCTGATTCTGAAAATATTGAGCTAATTAATGTTGGTTGGGTTTTATACAGATGGCAGCCTTAATATGAACAACATTTATGATAAACCTACAGAAACAGTGCCTGGAGCAGCTGGATCATTAAAAAGAGTGTTTGTTAAGCATTATTCAGTCTTGGTTCTGAATTAATAAATAAAGGATTAAGGAGTAGTTATGTGAGACTTTAAGTATAGAGTGATAAAACAAACTCCTGCATTTCTATGGTGTATATTTTATCCTAGCTAGATGCAATTTACTTAAATAAGGCAATTTAATCAGTATTTAGTAAATTTGTCATTTGATATTGTAGAATCTTTCATCATATTTCACTTTAATCAAGAAAGGTAACACCTGTGGTTTATTCACAAAAGCTTCTTTTGTTAAATGAACACCCGCAGGCCATGAAGCAATTACATTTGTTGCTTGTACCAAAGTAGGAGGCACTTAAATAGACCTTAGTAGGGATAGATGAGAACTTGCAGACTTTATTCTTTTGTCCAGCACTGAGATTAGTTCTTATCATAGCTCAAGAAGGAAGCCTCTGAACTGAAAAGATGGGAATTATTTAAAGTTCTTCTTAAGTTTGAAACTTTGATATTGCTGGAGGTGATGTGAATACCTGTGACCTTACAAAAGTTCAAACATCTACTCCCAGCTGAGTGTACGTGCTGATGGTTTTGGAGATTGCAAGACATTCATGTATAAGTCCCCTAAAATCACTAGCAAAAGCTCTCTCAAAACAAAAACCCCAAACCACAGAAGCCTGTTTTTAGTCATTTGGGTTTGGGGGTATTTTTGAGGCAGATAATTTAGTCTGTTAGCTTTATTTGCAATACACTAATTTCCTAATATGTCAGTTAATGCAGCACAGGGTTCTTATCTCTTGGGTTTGAAGCTAATTGAGTAATCAAAGAAAAAAGTTTAGCATCATGTAAAGAGACCAAAAGAATATAATTATTTGATGATTCCCTCTCTTTAAGTAAATTAATGTTTTATGCTGGTGAGTATGCATCAAACACCTCCTCTATACTTCACTTCTGCCACTTTAACTGCACCACTGAGTAAATCCCAACAGCTCTGCAAATGTTGCCAGTTTGTCACAGTGAAAGATGTTTATTTGGGGTGAAAGAGAATGAACTACTGCTTCAAGCTCAGCTGTTCCCAAGGATTTTCTTATTCTTCTGCTCTGGAGCCTGGGGAGGGAGCAGAGGGAGCAGGGTCCTGTCTGATGGGTGTCTTTCATTCTCACACTTTTAAGCAGCACTGCAGATAACCGGTTCTGCCTGGGAGCAGGGGAGGTAAATCCTTGGATAATCTGCACAGAGTAGAGGCACAGGGGCTGCTGAGGCAGAGGAAGTTGCCTGCAGACAGTCAGAGGCAGCATTTCACAGCAGCCTGCACTGCTGAGGAGTTGCTGGTTCTGCAGAATTCCACTCGTTCTGTGAAAGTTCAGCTGCTGGGCGTGTGAGACTTTCCCGTCTTCAGTTCTGGCCTGCATGTAGGGGAGATCAGAGACGCTGCCCGGCCGGGGCAGTGCTTCTACCCCTCAAAAGTGAGGGTTTGCAGTCACTGTCCCCCTGTGTAGTGATATCAGTGGTAGTTTTTGGGTCCAGTTAACTTTCTCTAAGAGGTCCCTGCCTGTAGATACCAAAATGCAATGCCATGAGTTGTCACAGAAGTGGATTTCCCTTTGCCTTGAGGTTTTTGGCAGCAGAAGCACATGGCTGTGCAATTAATACATTCTTAATAAAAATACAGGTTTTTAACAGTTAATTTTTCCTTTGGTGAATATTATTCCCAGCTAGTGTGCTTGCAGAGCTTTGCAGTGTTTCAGATTGGGTGCTGGCTCTGCAAAGGCTGATACTCCAAGTGAATTATTCCCTATGAGTAATCCACTGAGATCAGTGATGTGGTGTGGACATGGCTTGGTGCATAGAGCCTTGGAGGATTCTGGCACTGGTCTTTATTTCAAAGGGGTTTATACTACTTTTGTTATTTATTTTTTTAATTAACAATTATGGCCTGTCACTGGTATTTGGTTTTACATTTTCCTGTAATTCTTGTGATTTTTACTGCTTGACTTAATTCTAGGTTGTAGTGAAGTGCCTAGATGATGGACAGACACCCTACAAAGGTATTACAGTGCATTATCCCAAGATGAATCACACATTGTGACAGTACTCTTAATGCTACATTCAGAGGTATAGGGCCCAGTCTTACCTTCCAGGGAGAACTGCAAAAATTATCTGAAGTGGTGAATTTCAGGATGTAGGAAGACACTTTACTGCAAATGTTCTACCTGGAATGCAAACTGTGAACATCTTGTCTGGACAAATTATTACTCCTAGTACTGGAAGTAGTTTTATGCCATTGTAGGCAACAGCAATTTATTTTATTTTTGTAATTTTGGAGCTTGGTAGAAATATGGGAAGTGTTCTAGAAAGCTTTTGGATATACTTGAGTCATGAGTGGTTCTTTATTTTACACAGTAAAAGATGGGCATCACATTGTGCCTGTGAATTGGGAGAAGTGGGAAAGCAGAGGAACCAGAACAGCACAAGGGGAGCTGGCAGGGAAACAGGAGCACATTGCAAGAAGTGATGCTTTTGCAGCAACATGAAATGTAGCGTGGGTTTGCTTTCTATATTTAAGGAAAAAAGTCTTTTTGTCATAGTAATTCCAGCTTGTCCTGTTTGTGCGTTTGCTGAGGGAGTCTGTCACAGTGACAGCAGCTTGGTGTCTGACTCTTTATTCCAGTAGGTGCTGGACAGGGGAGTTTGCCCCAGAAGGGTCAGGTGCTGTTATTAGCACATGAGAAACAAACCCACATGTGTGAGTGTGGACACAGGCAGAGCTTTGGGTGGGTCCCCTGAACTAAGTGAACGTGAATATCCAGCTGTCCTGCTGGACATCCTAAACAGGCTGTGTTCCATGGAATCTTTGAGGAAAACAGCAGTGACAGCACGTGCTCAAACAGAGACCTATCAAAACCACGAGATGCATATTCTACACTGGTCGTTTGACTCTGGATAGAAGCTTTTTAAAATGGATAAATTTACTTCTGGTTGGTTTGTTTGTTTGCAAAGCTGCTTGGGTAGGAGGAGGGCCAAAGTCATCTAGCTGGAAGCAGCTGGCCTTCCCAGAGGAAACCCTTCTGTGCATGTGCCAGGAATCTGATCAGCCTACCGAACAACAAAGGTGACAGACAGGCTGAACAGGGAATTCCTGTCTGGAAGGACTTGGAGAACAAGCAGTAGAGGAGCTTGGCTGAAGCAGTTAAAAACAAAGGAGGTGTCACTCCTTTATACCTGTGGAAGGAGATGCTACCAGTGAGTTCCAAAAGGGCTTAGACATGGCTCAGCAAGAGCCTCACACTAAAGCCCAGGTTCTCAGGGAGTGTTACCTGGCCAGATACCTACAAGTATCACCTGCAATTTCCTCCAGTGGGGCACCTGCATTTGTTCTTACTGGTTTACAGCCAGCCTTTACTCTAGAGTGGTATTTCACTTTGTTTAATCTTAAACATTCATGCTACTCCTACTTTGAGTTCCACTTGAAATAGTTTGTTTATTTATTTAGTTAGTTTCTGTATGTTTTTCCTCTTAATTGTGGTTGTAGTAATGTTTCAAGTAGATACTTGGTTTTGGAAACATGTATGTTAGTGTAAAGTCCATATTAAATATTCTCTAGATTGAGAATATGTTGCTTCATTTAAATTTTCAGCCTGGTTTAAAATTTTAGAAACAAAACCCAATTAGAAATGTAATTATTAAGTATTTTATTTGGTAACTTGAAAGAGGTTATTTGTTTGTGAAACGTTTTTAAGAAAACATTACAAAATAGTATTGTGTGTTCCAAGCAGGTGTCTCAGTTTAAGACTTGTAGGAGCAACTTTTTCACATATGAAAGCTTCATACTCTAATTTAGGTAACTATTATAGCTATGTTGCTATTTCTCATTTTGTCATTGAGTCAGCCAGTGAATGCCATGAATCTGTGGTATGTAATATAGTTAATGCATAATATATATGGGCAATGAAAGGTCTTTGTCATATAGTATAAGGTCACCATCATTAATTTTCAAATTATAAAAAGGGATTTGCTGTTTTGTGATCATCATTATTGCAATATAATGTGTTGTGGATTCTGCCTGCACATAGAATGAACTGTGATCTTAATTAGAACTTTGACAAGCCTACTCCGATAAAATGATGAGATTATTCGTAATTGATGTCACAATCAATTACCAGTTAGTTCATCATGAATCTACTAACAGGTCTAGCCTTGGTGCTGGCCCCAGGATGTTGATGAGTGTGTGGCTGCCCTGTTCATGCTGTTACTGCGACAGGAGGGCAGATTTTCAGTCAACATCCTAATGACTTCTTTTGAAGTCTATTAAATTAATGACCCTGTCACATTGGTCTAACCTCTTGCATCTTCATTTTGGATTTTTTGTTGAAAACCATTGGTTTTTGAGCACATGCTAGAACAGATACTTTGGAGCACTCCTTCTCATCCCTCTGAATCTGGCAGTGGGTCTTACTAGACTCGATAAAATTGAGTTCATTACACAGTCATGAAATACAGAGCACAGAAATCAGGAAAAACACTGTGAGGCAAACTGTGCTTAACACCATTCTGTTCTGGTTTCTTTTTACATTTCAAACTTGCTTGATCGTAGGTGCCTAAAGGACACGTTTGGTTAGAAGGTGATAATCTCAGGAATTCTACAGATTCCAGGTGCTATGGACCTGTTCCTTACGGGCTGATAAGAGGACGCATTTGTCTTAAGGTATGTGCATTTATCCTGGCTACAAATAGTTGCCTTAATAATTTTTTAATGAGTGGGTGTTAGGTACTGAAACTTCCCTCCCCAGCCGTCTGGCCAAAGCAAATGGAAAGGAAAGCATGAACACTCCACCACCTGCTGTAAAAGGATAAATCAACAATGTTTTGGAGGGAGGACTTCGGAGCAGCACTGAGCAGTCACTGCTATGAAAACTGAATGAGTTGTTTTGCAAGCTAATCCAAACATGATAAAACCACAAATGTACACACATATACCCTCCTGCACAGATGTACATTTCATCTTTACTTTGATTCTTGCCTCTCTGCAAAATGGTTTTTCACTGTTGTAGCTCTGTGATCCAAAAAACAAAATGGAGGAAAAGATTCTCTTTCCAGGGCTTGCACACATACTTTAGACATGTAGCCTGGCCTTGCTGCTTTTTAAACTAAAAAAAAAAATGTTTTGAGTGAATATTGTACTGTATAAACCATCACAGTTTCTTCTCCTTTTGCTTCAACAATCCTACAACTTTATTTCACACTGAATTATTTTTTGTATTATCTGTGTTACTAATTTACTCTTTTACCAAAAAGAAGAAACATCACACAATTTCCTCTCCATAAAAAGTTTAATCTAAGAAACAGGGGAGTGTGTATTACACACTTATGCACCTGCTTTTAGAAAGCTGGATTTAAAGTTGTGCATTCAGAACAATAAAAAAGGTTTTCTCTGTATACTTCAGCACATCCACAAACCCGTAATTTAGCACACCTGTATTTCAGAGGGAAGATTAGATCTTTCCAATTTAACAAAGCCTTATATCCTTAATTTACAGTATTTATGAACACAATTTGGGACTTTTCAAAAAAACCCCTTGCAGCTATTGAGCACAATGAGTAATTGCTTTCTAAACTTCAGACAACACAGCCCCCTCAGCCCTACTGGCAGATTTTGGGTGACTTCTGTTCCTGCTGGCTCACATTTGCTCTGAGTTCTTCCCTGGGGTTTACTCGGGGCTCTCCCCCTTCTCCTGCTGCCTGCCTTGCCCTGGACACCAGAGGGGAAATGCTGATTTCCAACAGGGCTATTTTTACAACCCAAGTTTTAGCTTGGATTATTGGCTGCTAAGAGACAAAGGATGCTAATCTGCTGACACTCCTCTAATGAGAATGTGGCAGTAAAAATGCAGCTGAAAAAAAGAATTTCTCCGAACTGATGCACAGGTACAGAAAAGCTGCTGCTCTTTACTACTTTAAGGGGACTCTTAGCAAATACTGGATGTATCAAGAACCTGTGGGTATGGACAGCCAGAATTAGTCACAGTATCTCTCCACAGCAACAAATTTTGTGTCCAGCTTGTGCCCTGACAAGGAAGGTGTTTGAAAGACCTTAATGAAGTGACTGACAGGACTGAACCCTACGTAAACTCTGTAAAATGAGTGAAACTCACACACAGATAATTCATGTTGAACTTTAGGACTCCAGAGCATTGTCTGTTAAAAAAAAATATTATGCAATCATTTGATATTTAATCAAAATAATGTAACCAGATTTCACAGCAGTTGTTTAATAGAGTAGTGATTATTCAAGTTTTCATGAGATATAAGTACATGGTGCCTAACAAAAGCAAAAATGAATTTGTTCTTCAAATGAGTGTTTCCAGTTGGGTTTTTTGTGATACCTCACATGAGCAGACAGTGATGTTGCTCCCATGTGCTGCAGTGCAAGGCAGCAGATACAAACTGCACAGGGCTGGCTGGCCACTGGCCACTGGCCAGGAAACCTCTGGGTGCTTTTAATGCAGCCTGCTGCAGCTTTGGCTTCTCGTTCATCCCACAGTTTTTACTGCCTTCAGAATGGAAGTTTTTGTGGCTTTGTCTGACAGTGGATTTTGGAGAAGCTGATGTAACAGTGCCTTTCTTTGCTAAGTTACTTTTTAGGGAATGGATACAAAAAACCCCAAATACAATTTGGAAGTCACTGATTTCAGCAGAAGAGAGTGAGCTTAGCCAACCTAGCTGGCTGAATTTGTTTAGCCAACCTATTCTTGGCAAAACATGAATGTTTATCTGAAGTTTAGACTGAGAGTTCTCAGCCAGTGTTGGTGCACCAGTTTTTAACCCTTACAGAAATACCAGTGCCTGATTCTGCTCCTTTCCCTCCCTGCCACCATACATATGTCCTGCCACTCCAAACACAAGGTCATGCCATAAAGGGCTGCTGAAATCAAAGCATCTGCAAATTCAGTAAAAGCACTGGAAATCCCACTTTGCCAGAACTCATGCTTCATCCTGTCCTGGGTAGGATATCCTGTGCATTCCCTGGATTTAGGCTCCATGTCAGAACTAGACCTGTGGTGTATCTTCAAAAGAGCTAGTTAGCCCCATTTATGCCCCGTCCATCAGATCAAATCTATCTATGTAGGCCAAAGCAGAGAGGGCAAAGAGCTGCTAATTGGAAGAGCCAGTCTGAATGAGCAAGTCACAGTCAACTTCTGTCAGAACTTTAAAGGACTCAGGAGTCAGACAGAGTGGCATGCCTTTGTTTCACAGAGGAGGGCTTTCCATCTCTTTCCAACCACCAGTATTGTTTCTCAGCTTCTCTCTGCGTACAGACTAGATAAAACATCATTTTCATTCTAACTCCACCACTAAGATTACTGTGACAAATTTCAAACTACACTGTCAAAGCAACATTTAAAGCTAATTTGATTACTTTCACTGAAAGAAAGTCAAGTTGCAGTAGGTGTGATTTGAGTTGCCTGAAATGAGATTTGTGTTGGAGTGAACAGACTAAAAAACTTCCTTCTCCAAGCCTTTACTGAGATCAGCTTAGATTTGTTATATGGAATATTTTTCTTTCCTTTTACTTCTGTTTGCCTTCAGGGCCAAACAAAGACTTGACACCCAGCCTGCAGCCAGCACAGGCCCTCTGGACAGCTTTGAATTCTGCAGCTTTGCTGCTAACCAAGATCACAAATGCCCTTCTGTTGCTGGCTTGTATCTGTATTTTTGCGTGGACCTTAAAATAGCTCACTGGCCGATCAGCACCAAGACAAGACATCACCTCTGTGGTTCTGTGTCAGCAGCTGTTCCTTGTGCTCCTCCCTCACTGCACCTGCCAGAACCACAAGAATTTTCTGAGGTCTTGCACAAGGGCCTTTTCCTGATGCACAGAACTTGAGGTCCTGAGCATGAGTCTCCTCCTGCCTTCCTGAGGGCCCAGGATTGCAGCTGATGGAGCACAGTGCTGCCAGGGGCTGCCAGGAGCCTGGAGAGGGCACAGCCCCAGCCAGGAGAGAGCTGCTGCTGCCTCCTGCCAGCCTGTCCTGAGCTGCCTCAGCCTCCCCTGGCACAGCCTTCAGTGCTGGGGACAAATCACAGGGGCAGAAAGGACTGAGCCTTTGCCTCTCTTTTATAGGAGACAATTACTCTTTCACTCCACACAGGAAGCAGCAGAGGCTCCTTCTGTGCTCTGGCTGCTCCATGAACTCAGAGCTGCTGTTGGGTTGCTGTTCTTATACGTTAACACCAAATTCTAAGGAAAAATAAGTGAGATAAGCAAAATAGTGACAGATGCTTTGGGAACAAGGTAGCAGCCCACCTTCTCTGTCTAGGCCACTGCATCTTGGGCAGGGGCTGTGAAATTTTTATGGGCTTAGAGCCACAGAGGGCATTGATTCCTCAGCCTCATCTTTCCCTTCTTCCCACTGAGCCCCTTGTGCCATCTTTGAAAGAGACACAGACATTCAAGGGAGACAAAGGACAACGAGTAAATGAATGTCCTTGCTTTCCTATTACCTTTTTTTTTGCATCCTGCATGTAATTAATGACTGTGCAGAGCAAAGTACTCCTGGGAGCACTCAGTACCTGAACAGCTCTACAGGTAATTTCTGGAGAGAAGATTTGTTTATTGGTCAGCATCATTCTTTGACACCTGTACTTGGTGATGAGCTGTGCTCTTTTGTAAATAACTGTTCCCTTCTCAGAGAAGCCCCTTGTCCAGAGCCCGGGTGGTGGCAGGCACTCCACCCCTTCCTTCCTGTTTGTGTAAGTTTACCTGTAGCCAAGAGATCTTTTTTTCCCAAGTTTTGCTATTTCCAGTTCAAAGGCCCATCTTGAAAATACAAATGTACACCTCACCACGGGGAGGTCTGTATGTGTGGTACTTTTTTTCTCCTAGATGGACCAAAAACCACATACCTTGTCTTTAAAGTCTTGAGGAGCTTTACAAGCTAGAAAACTGAACTGCAAAGACACTCTTCAGGAACAGATTTATTTCCAAGGATGAAAAAAGCAGTGGAATTTGTGAGGCTCTCCATAGCAAAGCATGCCCTGTAGAATTTGTAAAATTCACACTATGGAACAATTCCCTGTAATATACAGGATTTATTACTCCTAGTAAGAGAAGCACATCAGTGAGCAACATTCTTTACCAAAGAGAGAAAAAATTATGCTGTTTATGAAACAATTCCAACAACAAATGAAAATACTGAACTTTGGATTGTGATTACAATCTCTTGTACTTTATTTTACAGATATGGCCTCTGAATGACTTTGGATTTCTACGTGCAAGCCCCAATGGCCACAGATTTCTTGATGATTAAAAGACTTAAGTTACTATTGACAGTTTTCATAGTATTTTCTACTAAAACAAATGGAACTATTTTTGTTTAGAATAAACACAAATATTACTTGACAGAGATGTCTCTTTCTGAGATTACACCTGACTTCAGAGTGGGAATGATACACTTGTGTCACCAACAAAAATGATGTGCCTCCTGCTCTGCTTCTTCTGGTGAGCTACAGGGAGTGCTTGCATTTCTGGGAAAGTCCTGGGGTTTTGTTCCAAGCCAAGGTTAGCACTGAGTGTTAGGAAGGATGGAAAAGGCACAGTGCACTCCTGTGTTGTCACACAGCCAGAGCCATCCCCTGGCTCTCCCTACATCAGCAGGTGGTGCCAGGGCTGGCACTGAACACAGCACCAGTGGGGTTCCAGACCTGCTGCTCACTGCCAGGAGTGCTGTGGGATTTCCCTCTGACCCACTGGGGTGAGAGCACAGCCTTCCTCTCAGGAATGATGACTCCATTTGTTCTGCCATGGAGAGCCTCAGCTCAACACGTGCTCCAGGCTGCCCAGGTGATGGCACTGTCACAGGGCAGGCACAGCCACCAGCCCTGCTCCTCAGCACTGGCACTCCCAGCCACTGCCAGCCTCTGCCTCCTCCTCCTAGGCTCCAGTCCTTGAGAGCATTTCATGAACTTAAATATTTAGCTAATAAATAGAGAATGTTCCTGCTTCTCACTGCTGAACCTTGCTCTTCATTATCTTCAAAGCATTCTCACTTCTGTGCCTCCAGATTGAATTTTGTCATCTGAGCTGTTAAAAGGATTTAACCTAAGAAGAAGGGCCCAAGGTAGAGCTGCTTCAGACTGACATTGGAAGAAGCTACTCTGTTGTTTGCTGGGAAAGAAACGTTTATTTCAGGAGATACATTCCAGTTGTACAGAACTCCTGTTCTGGTTGGAGGTGTTGAATAATGAGCTCTTCAGCTGCAGAAGGAAAATCCCAGCTCTGCAGAGCTGTGTGAGCAAAGGGGCACTTGTCATTTTGGAGCCTGAATGAACTTGTTCTTGTAGTGCCCCCCTTTTCTTTAACATACATTTCTTTAGCAGATGCTGTCACTTGTTTGTCCAGTGTTTTGAGAAGTTTGTAACACTGAGCGTGCTTCACTGAAACAATCACTGCAGGATCTCCACAACAAGTGAACATGTGTCACAACAAACCAAAGATACATCCTTGGTTTCACTCTTGAGGACACTGTAATTCCCACCACATCGACAGGAGAGAGTGTAGAGTTGTTCATCTGCCAGAAAAGAAAACAAACACAGCCTTTAGTGCTGGTGAAAATTCAAGAATTTATTTAGAATTTTCTTCACAAAGCTGCTTTTAGTAACAAATAACCTCCCACTGCTGGGTTGTAAATATCAGTATCTGTGCTACCATTTGTATCTCAAAAAATAATCTCAAAATGTAACAGAAAGTTAAATTGTAATCCAGGTAATCTCAGAGAGCAAAACAGCTTTGTCCCAGGAAATACAGCAAAAACAGCACTTAAAGTAAGACAACAATGGTGCAAGATGCAGAAAAAAATAGAAAACATTAAGAGGGACAAAGAAAAGCATTAGGAACCAGCAGCGAGGCACTCATACCTTCATTCCAGGACATGTCCTCAAGATAAACCTGTTCATGAAGTGGCCATTCTTTTGTCAGGTTATCTTCTAGAAAGCAAACATGACAGATGTTCAGTGATTTCTGGGAAATTAATGGGTTTATATACCCAGCAGTCAATCTGGTCCCTACCAGAGAGTCCTGCCTAGAGCATTGGATCAGTTCAAAATGTAGTTCTCTAAAATTTTAGTTTCCATGGATCTGCATAAGCTGGAAAACATCCTCTTGTAGGCAGGAGAAATAAATGGTGACAACGAATTACTGAACTAAGACCCTGAAACCGCCACATCCCACTTGTGTGAAATTATTATCCCAAAAAATAAAAACTTTCTATTAGTACTCTTGACTTCACACATAATCCAGTAACAGCTCTTGTCAGGTAGTTTTGCCCACTGCATTTATTTTCCTGTCTGGTTCAAGCAGGAGGAACATTTTCCAGAGATGAACAAAGCTTTTTTTATTTTCTAGGTCTCCTACTAAAACCATTACCCAGCCTAAGACACCTTGAGACAGCAGAAACAGAGGTAGCCACTCACTTAAAGACAGAGGCTGAGTTTGCAAGCAGAACATCCAACCCAATGGCTCTCAGATTTCTTGTGCCCTTCCTCATTTCATCTGCATCACTGATATTACAACCATGGCTCCCTGGTGGTGTTGTCTGAAGTAAACTCCTGCCCCATTTTCCCTCCCAACCCAAAGCAGAGTGGGAATTTCCCAGTGCTGAGTTACGTGGTGGCCTTGCAGGTGATGTCTGCTCAGGCTGTAAAACTGTACAGAGCTGTCATTTCTGAAACTCACCCTGAACATCCAGGGGGAAATATGAGGGCCTGTTTGTCCACCAGAACTCCTGAAACAAATTTTAATTCCCCAGCAGCACAGCCTGCCTGGCTTTGCCATCTATTGGATTTGTCTGACAACAAGAGGTGAAAGGATTCTGCAGCTCCATTGTCTCAGCTGCAGGATCTAAGAAAACACTGGCAGGCTCATCAGAGAGGTTTATGAGCCTGCAATTCAAAGAGATTAAAAGGAAAAATCTACTGAGATTCTTTCAGGCTACAGAACAACATTAAATAACTATTAGCAGCTTGGTTCAGTAAAGCTTTACTGGAGCCCTTGCTGGGTCATTCAGAAATTGTAAAAGAGGAAAGGTATTTAAGTTTCACTTGGAGATACAATAAATATTTCTTGGGCTATTTAAGGCTGAGTTTTAGGGAAAGGGTTGCAAGCAGTAAATGGAAATTCAACCCTTTTAACAGTTTATGGTTATAGTAAAAATAGTCATAATACTTGAAAGATTTTTCTAGCTCTTTATCAGGCATACATACTTAGGATTGATTTTTTTTTCCAAACCAAACACAATTAAACTTCAAGATATGTACTGTCAGTCAAATACTGTTCACAGTATCTACTCTGCATAAAAATCACCACAGTACTCACTGGATGTTTGCACAAGTTAATTTTTTCGAACAGGCTTTTCAGTTTTAAAACAATTACTTAAATTTGAGTCTTTTCAGTTAATTTAAAACAGTCACACTTCCTTGAATTTGAAATTTTAACGAAGTGATGTTAAGAATGTTTATAACAAGGAGATATAAATTTTCATAACAAAGAGATTTTTTTTTTTGTTCTAAAAATACCAAAACAATCCTGCTCCACTTGTTGCAGAAGGGGTTTAACTCTTCAAAGTTCAAAGGCTTCTGCTGTGGCTGAGGGGCTGCAGCCACAAATCCATGAGTCCACTGATGTTTGTGCTCTTGGGCTGAGATTTGGATCATTTGTCCTTGGTCCCCAGCTGAAGCAGGAATTGTTTTGTCTCCCTGCTCTGTGCAGAGAGCTCACCATCCCCTAGTATGAAGCTCAGAACTGCACACTAAAGCAGCACAGAATGGGAAAAATAGAAAAGCCAAAACCTGAGGCATCAAGAGGAAGGAAGAGAAGTGAAAGGCACAAGTTGTGAAGTCCTTACATACGACTTGAGAGAAGCAAGACATGTTTTGGTTGATTTGGGGTTTGGTTTTTGTTCATTTGGTTGGTTTTCCTACCATGAGGGTGTTCAAACACTGGAAGTGCTGCCCAGAGCAGCTCAAGAATCCCCACCCTTGGAGACACTAAAGCTAGGCTGGAGAAGGGCTGGGCAGCTGCCTGTGAGGACTGGCTTTAGGCAGGAGATTGATCTTCACAGGATGCCCTGGGAAGGTCTCTGTGTGGTTCTCTGATTCTGTGAGAAGTTTTTCTGCTTTCCAGCTGTGTCACAAAAGCATGAACTTTCAGGGTTTAGCTGATTTCTAATGTGCAAAATGTGAAACAGGTTTTATCCACACTAAAAGCTTTTGGTAGTTATCAGAGTCAAGCTTGATTTTAACTGCATATTCATCTTTTTAAAGTGGGATATCAAGCAAAGAATGGAAAAATCTAAGAAGAAAATCTACTGACAAAAAAACCCAAGCCCCTTGTTCATAGGTAAATTGTTATGCAGATTTTTTTTCCATCCCCCAAATTTTTCACAGGGACTGGAAGCAAAAGATTCACCATCATAAAAAGGTATTCTAATATGACAAAACAATGAACTGGAAAAAAATTCTGAAAACATACAAAAAGGCAGTTCTTATAAGATTTCCAGATCAGAAAAAGTTGGGTAAGTATTTGAGTCTAACCTCTGAACAGTTTGTGGTTTGTCCCTTCCCCTTTAATGCTATTTTTTTTGGCACAAAAAAATCAGGAGATTATTGAGAAACCTTCAGAGAAAAGCAGTATTAAGATATTAAAGCACATTCACTTGTTCTTCTCAACAATTCAAACAAAAAGAAAATTAAAACCGTAGAGCCCCACAGAATTTCATCTTCTTGGAACTTCTCTGGCTACTGAATTTCTGAGCCAAGAAATTAAGATTTAGTTAGTGTAACACAAGAAGGTACACACAAACAAACAATCTGTGAGATGGGGAGAAGGCTGCAGTGCAAAGGGCTTCCTGCTGATGGGCAGCCCCACACACACATCCACTGGCATCCTTCAGATCCTTCTTCCTGCCCTTCCTTTGCACCTCACCAACCTGCTGTATTCTCTCTCTCATCACTATTCCCCTTAGCTGCTGTCTCAATTCCTTTGTTTCTGTGAGCTTTTATGGCAGCGTCTACGAATTTGTCTAGAATCATGGCTTCAGAAGCAGCTTGACAGGCATTCAGAGAACCAGAATTTATTTCCCCCTCATTCTGCTGCCAGGGAACATGCTGGAAAGAATGCAGCAGCACTACACGTGTGTGTCAGGTGTGGCTGAGGCTGAAACACGGGGGCCCTGGGAATGGCACCCTGTGTGCTAAAACAGAATGTGCCATCAGCATCCATTACCAAACACCTGCCTCATCACAGGCACAATCTGATTTATTTATTTTCCAAGCCTTTCATACACAATCTTGAGACGGCTTTTTGAAGAACTCATCTGGATGCAAAAGAATCTCAGAAAACACGGATAATATTCAAATAAGGGTAAAGACTAATTTATAGCAATGTCCTTAAACCCCAAGGGCAAACAAGACCCTGATGTAGCTCTCTACTCCAGTGGATTAACCTGACCCAGGCAAAATGGAATTTCATAGTCTGAATTCAAGCTTTATGTAAAACTCACCAAATACTGCAAAGATTCCCAACTTAATCTCTAGTATTTCCTTTTTCCTCTGCACATACAATTTGGGAGAAGAGAAGGCACAACCAATATTACACTGGTAAGAGGACAATAGCATGAGAGCACTGGGCAGCAGAAATTCCTGTTCTGACATCACCTTCAGGCATTTAATAATAACTTTGAGATGAAAAAATAATTTAAGTCTGATATTAATACTGTTTACATTACAAACAGAACAAGATGCAATTTTTTCCATAAAATACTTATCCAACAGCTCTGTTTTCAGACCTCCCTCTCTCTCTAGGTCTAAGCCACACGAAGCCTGAAATACAAGGTTATTGTGGTGGTTTTGTATGGGAGGCATTCACAGAAGTGATGAGCCATGAGAAGTGTCCTAAAAGTTTTGTTCTGATTCTTACTACTCTTTAGTTACTGTGAATAAATTTTTCTTTATACCCTTTTTAAAGTTTTAAGCCTACTTTACCTTTCCCCTAATCCTGCCTCACAGGAAATGAGTAAGTGCATCCTAGTAAATGCACTAGTGATTAACCAACACTAAACCCACCCCACTGATTAGTAGATTAACCAAGAAATCTCACATTAACAAACCAAAACCACTGCAGTTATTGAAGTGGAGAATCACCCAGGACATTCTCCAGCCACCTCTCTATGCTGCAGGGCTGGCACGGTGCCGTTGTCCCCATGCGCCGCGGCACCGGTGGCGGTGGCAGGGGAGTTAAAACCAGCATGAGGGACAAGGCCTGATGGTGTGCCAGTGCACAAAGCAGGAATTCAATAACGAGCTGCACAGACAGTGCAGGGCTTTTATCAGCACATTCCGCAGTGGTGGCGGCTCCACGTCAATGCCGGCCCCGCGTGTCACCGCAGAGTGCCACCGAGTGCTTTCCCCACGGGCAAGCCACTATTATTGACTCCCCCCATTAACATGTAGGGTGGATATACACTTATTGAAGGTTCTAATGGAAGGCTGAGGGACTCCTATCCCGAGGCCAGAGCAGAAAGACAGCCTATCACTTCATGTAATGGTAGCCCATGTGTGACAGACCTGACCTACATTTCCCCCCTTTCTTTCTCACAACAGCCTGTCACTGTTTTAAGAAGCTATTTTCTGAGAGCTATAAAAAGGAATGCGTGCTAGAGCTGCCTAGTTAATATGTTATATTGAAATATTATTTACAAATCCACCTTAGAAAGGCTAGTTTAGACTGTGGATGAATTATGAACGCTACCTAACACCCACAACGGAAAAGAACATGTCCTAATGATTCTGGTTATAAATCCATACACAAAGAACACTAGGTGTGGATGGATTAATACTTACCTCTAAAACACTGCAACAAAACAGAGCATAAAACTAAAGTTAAGAGTAATTAATGAAGCTACTTTCATAAAATAAAAAGGGCTAAGGTCTGCAATCAGTATAAATTCCATAATAATTCAAACCATCAGGAATAACACTTTGTTGGAAGTCATTCTGTGTTTTCAGCAGCTGATGTATGTGTAGCTCAAGCTATAAATAATGGATCCACGTTTGAAAGTAGGACAAGAGCGAAAGAAACATTCCGTTCAGCACTAAACAGCATTTTAAAATACCATCTAACTACCACTCCCAGCCCCTGCTTATTTAAAGAGCTGCTGCCACTCCAGCACTCCTTGGCAGGAACCTACCACGCTGCTGCAGGTCATACTCTTTTTTTGTCTCCTCGTTGCCTAGAATTTTCCACGCCTGATCAATCTCGATGAACCGCTGCACGCGCTCCTCCGCCTCTCCTGCTGGCACATCTGCCTCCTGCTTGTCGGGGTGATACTGCCAATCAAAAACAACATGAAAAACGGGCTGGGGAGTGAAAGCGAGCGGGGTGGGAGAGCAGCAATCAATAATGCATTTGATACTCAGCTAGGAGGACAGAGAGAAGGAGAAGGTCTAAGCTGAGGAGCCAGAGGAAGGGAGCTGCTGACGCTGGGCACGAGAGGAACCTGCCAATTTAATTATCCCACTGGAATGGCAACAGAACCACCAGTGGCACCACGAGCACTGATGGCATTTTCTGGGTAATTTGCTGATGGAATCACTGGCCTTATGGACAATTTACCTGGAGAGTGACTACCACAAACAGAAATAGGTACATGCAGGGGACCACGACACAGCATCAAGAGGAGGTGCTGGCAGCTCTCGTGATACTACACAGAGCTGATTTAAACCCAACCACCAATGTTTAGTTAAAGCTATTGCAGATAAAGTGAAGGCTGTATTATGTGTGCCTAGCTTTTTTCATGATTTAAATTGTAAATAAAATGATCAAATATAATTTATACTACATGTAACTCTACTTCTGAAAATATGCCTGAACATCTTTAATTTCTTCCAGTTCAGTGAATCAATAGCCCTTCCAAATACTTAAAATCATGGATCACTGGCTACAAAACTGTGTCATTTTAGTTAAGAAATGATTATTCAAGGACACGGTTATTCAAGAAATCCCACGTTAAACAGGCAACAAGAATTCAAATGGTAACAGGTTTTCTTTCTCATTTGTGCTGAGCAGAGCATTCTGACTTGAGTGGTTCCAATGTCTACTGAAAAGGAACCCTCAAAGCTCCATCTTCCTGTAGCTTTAATCCATCTCCAGTAATCTCTTTATTCTGCTATTTTAAATTGCTCAGTAGATGTGATGGAGCAACAGGAAACAGCATTTAAGTTGATAAAGTTGCAATATAACCAGGCCTACCAACTGGTAACTGTGTCATGGACCAAGTTTTCCCTAATTCTGGAGCTTTAAGTGCCCCTCATATCAACATCAGCTGGGGCACTGAAACATGAGGCAGATTGAAGATGTAGAACACCTGTTCTGTAAGTGTTTAAGCAGATTTCTGATTAATCTCTCTGAGCTTATAATTCATTTTGGAAAGAAAAGAATACCAGTAACACGTGTAGTTGATAAAATCCCAAATGTAAAGGAGCCCTTCTCCTGGAGTCTATTTGCTCACTGATGGATCTGTCATTGGCACTGAGTGTCACCCACACAAATCCCCTGTACAACAACAGCAGGGATGGGGGTGCAAAATGCTTCAGCCTCAGGTTTTCTCACAGGTGTTTTTCCACACACAGGTGGATGTACCTCCAACCTCATGTATGTACAAAATCCTGGTTTTGTTCCACTTGAAGTCCCCCCTGCACTCAAGACTGAAGACTGTCTTACAACTTGCTGAAAATACAGCTGAAGAACAGTTGTGATCTGTAAAGCTTCATCCCTTTTCTATCTCCTCAGCTGAATATGACAAAATTCTAAGGTACAAACAAAAGCAAAAAATCTTGGTCATTGCATTAAGTTATTGTAGTCTATATAGATAACTGCTGGATATTTAGATTGGCCACAAAGACCAGACCTTCTCAGATCAGTTTCTTACAAATACATTGAAACATCACTGACTGACTGCCCAAAGCAGAGCTAAGCACACTAGCTTCTCTCCTGCCAACAATGTTGAGAAAACACTCCCACAAAACTGGTCATACTTTCCCTTTGCTGCACCAAAACCTTGTCTGACTGAAAAATGAGTGTGAACTATACTGGAAGGAGATAGCCAAACACAGGAAGCCACACATCACAAAAGTACTGTGGAAAAATAATAATCAATGCAGAAAACACTGCTCTGTTCATTTCTTGAATAATGCAGAAAATTAATTGTTCTTCAGGTTTATTACATAGGCCTTAGCTCATTTCCTACAGATTTGGAAAGTTTAGTATCTGCAGCATATGCAATTTTTATGTTGGAAAGACTACAATTTCATCTAACTGGTACCAACTCCATTGTAGGGGACCTACTCATGAAAATACTCATTAAAATATATCTACATCTACCTATTCCTCTCCATTTTGGTCTCCATGCCTTCTGAACCTATTTGCTCTTTCCTCTCTTGGCCTTTCTTCTCTATTATTATCTAATGCCTTTAGCAAACTACATCTACTCTAAGAAAAATCCTCAAACATCAGCTCTTTAATACTCCTCATTCTTTTTTTATTCCAGTGACCCCGTTTCATCTGGATTTATGTACTTATTTTTATACTCTTATTGACTTGTTTTCCTACTCTCTAGCTTGCTAATCAAAATCCAGGAATTTTGTCTGTAGCAAAAATCCACCCTTGATTCAACTGCCCTTCTCCTCCCTCTCCAAGACAGCAAACGAGGTGTCCTCCCTCCAGTTGCTTTAGACTGTTCAGCCACTCACACACAGAGGACACTTGACAAAAGTACCCAAGTTCAGAGGGAGCACTCTGATGTTCTCTGCCAACAGTTCACAGAATCAGAGAATGACCAGGTTGGAAGAGACCTTCAAGCTCATCGAGTCCAACCCAGCCCCAACACCTCAAATAAACCCTGGCACCCAGTGCCACATCCAGGCTTGTTTTAAATGGTTTCAGGCACCAATGGTCATAAAAACAACTTTCTGCTGAGCACTCATCCTGATAACTGTGTTCAAAACCAAGTTTTACTAATGTGTTACTATTTTATAGGATTTTATAAAACCAGTAAATGATCCTTTCCTAAGTCCAGCTGAGGGAAGGGAAAATGAAGCAGGTTGGAGACACATGCCCAACCCCATCTGCCTTTTTACAGCTGTACTAGAAGTAACTTGCTGACTCCCTGTCTGGGATTTGTATCACTTTACAGCATATGATGCTGTTCAGTTAGTCTGAATGCTAAAAAATAAACCAATTGATTTTGGAAATACATTAGTTCATCTGGTAACATACATGTGATACTACTGCTCTCTCTCCTGATGTTTATCTTAAATGTCAGATTGTCCTGGTCTTCCTTGAAGGCTCTGGTTCTTGGTTTAAGGTTTAATTCAAAAACAATTTCTTAAAGGTTTCCTTTAGAAACCATTTCCTTTAGCTTTTGAAATTGCTAAAAAGAATTTTTAGAAAAACACGAACCTTGAAGTCCAAAAGTACATGAAATACATGAAAAACACACTTTCAGAAGTATCTGCTGGGGACTTGGTGAAGTTTTTGGCACCACAGGGCAACAGGAAACGCTGGCTAACACAAACTTAACCTTGTGCTCTTTTCAATTACAGCATCATTATCATACCTTGCTAAAACAACTGCATTTTGCTGTGTTATTGTGAATACACATCAGACTATACTTTTCAGCAGGTTGAGTACTGTGAGAAACAATCTGAAACAACCTGGCAAAGATACTCTGAAACACAGGTATTGGTTCAGTTCACAGTTCTCAGTCTTTTTTCAAGTATTCAAAAAAGTTAGAGATTTTTCATGGATTTTTTTTTAGGTAAATTACCTGTATTTCATTATGCTGATCTTTTGCCTTTGATATCTGCTGCAGAATAAAGAACAAGCCTTTTCTGCCTCAAAGAAAAAAAGGTGTTGATGTTGCTGCAAGCATAGACTGTGAGAATGCCTTGAGTTCCAACATCTATTTTATTTATGATATTCTTATTTGTACAGTGTAGCACACAATTAGGTTTGTGTAAGAACTTGGAACGTGCTGCAGCACATTCAACTACTACTTTCTGAATTTCTGCCTACTTTACACTCCGTGAAGTTTGGACCATTCTGCACTTTAAAGAACTGCAAAATCAATCCCTGGACTTTAATCCCTGGTAGTTAATGTGACCATTTAGTCAACAACTGGTATCACATCTCAGTAACAGATCAGCAGACCCCAAGAACCCTCACACCTAAATTAGAGATGCCACAGAATAAGAGAGATGTTGTTAAGAGAGAAATTGAACTAGAAACAAGTTTCAAAGAACAGCCTTACAAATAAGATTAAATATTTTAGAGAAACAGAACTGTAAGAAACACATTGTAGTAAGACTCACAAAGAGTAATTTTAGATAATTAGCTTTGAAGCATTTACAGCATAGTGTAGCTAAAGCTAATAAGGCAAGAAACACTTGTCACACCCAGGTCCCTGTCCTCCTGACCCTGCCAGCAGCTCCTTCACGTTGGGCAATAAATGTAACAGGGTGACTGATCTTCATCAAATTCTAATTAGCAAGCACAGACCCTCCGTTAAATCAATGTAATGTACATTTCTTACCGGGACTCATGAATTAATTTTTCAGAAGACATTTACAGCACCCAGTGAGAATCAGCTGAATAAGCTCAGTGGGAGCATTACAGGCCTGAGTTTTACACTGGATTTGGAATCTCCCCCTGAACTGTGGAACACACAACAGCTAAACCACGTAATATGGTCAAACTTTTACTCACAGCTGCTTTTCCACATGCAGATTGAAAAGGCTTGTTATTTAAAAAGTACTATCCCTTCTCATCTGGTAATTAATACATTACTATGGCTATTTTATTGTGTATAAAGGGTATTCACTCCAAAAACAAAAGATGCACCAGATCCCTAATTCCGTACATCAAACCAGGAGGCTTCACTTCCCAGGAAAACTACTACTGCTTCCAAATTCTTATTTCACTTTAAAAAAGTGATTTCATCTACTACTGTGTATTTTCACAGATAACTGTAAAAAACTCCTCCCTGCTGGAGTTACAGAACTTCAAAGTAAGCTACTTAAAATGTAAACTTGTTTTTTTCTGACTGAGGAAACTGAAGAGAAACCAGTCCTCATTTTTTTCCAGGATCAAGCTAAGGAGCACTCTCTACCTGCTACAGCTTTGTCTTTCCTACTTTCCAATATTTTCTGCAAAGTTGTCAAGCTTTTGCAGAAATCTTCAGCAGAAAATAAAAAGTAATATAAAAAGGATGAATCAAATGCGGCTGCATTAAATTCTTGACCTTCTCTTCTGAGATGATTATTTTTGAGAAGTATTTTCAGATATTTAAATTTTTATTATACACCCTTTAGATTTCTTTTCCCCATAAGGGAAACCATTTTTAAGGTTCTAAAATTCAAAAGTAACGACAGGCATAGAACAATGATGAAACCAGCAGAGCTCAAAAATTCAAGTTAGATTATTCTGGACTTACTATCAGGAGTCATGAAGTAGTACCATTAAGCAGTGAGTAAAACCAACACTTACAGCACAGCAAATTTCTAAACTATTTCATTTATTAGAGATTTTTAACTATGAAATCATCTACAGTCTCTTGGAATCACCTTGCTAAATGGAACTGACAAGTTTTAGACAAGTCTTGAATTCCTGCTTTATTTCCATCAGAGATGTGTGCCTATATTTGAATAAGGGATATATTTAAAGCTGGAGATGTGCCCTGAGTAAATCAAGTAGTAGGATTTTACCAGAGGATTACTTACATGCACCAAGTATTTCTAGCTTTGAAAGAACTACACCTAATGACTAAATCTGACCTTTAAACAAGAGCAAATGATAGAACATTAACATCTCAAATTAACTCAGTATCCCTTTCTCCATGTTAGGCACAGAGTAGTGGCTACAGCATTTTTATAGCCAGACATTATTTTATCCATGGAATACAATGAGCAGTATGATTTCCACCCTACTGTGAATTACCTTTTTTAAAAAAACAATTTTCACAACCTACCCTGCAACACCTTCTGGAACGTGTAAAAAGATGCATATTGATATTAAAAAATAAGCAGCGATGAAAGCCACTCAGCACTGGTCAGGGAAGAGAAATTCAATCCAAACTTGACAAAGAGAGCACTCTCCATGTCTGGTGGAGATGTCTGATGAATGCAAGAGCTGAATTAAAGCTGGTGGTGTGGGATGGGAGCAGGACCCAGCAGTGACAGCCCTGTCCTGGCACAGCGAGCTGGACACTGCTGCTCACAGCAGAGAATGAGCAGGGGGAACGTTGGAAGCAGCTGGATGAGGACAGAAACCCAAGCCATTATTTCCCAACCACATGGCCAGACTCAGGGCTGGGAATCCAAGGGAATAAAACTCTGACTCCTCATGGAGTCAGAGCAATTTTGAATTGCATTGTCAGTATTAGGGGGTTCAATCTATTTATTCTTTTATCAAAGCTCAGTATCAAATGGGCAATATATTGAAGTTTCAGAATCAGAACTCTCCCTCAGAGTAATAAGCCCAAATTGTTATTTTATTTACAGCACACTATGGCATAAAAAAAAAAAGTTAAAATGAATTTAAGCAAGCCTCATGCAAACATTGCATGAGCCATTGTATGGAGCCTTACTCCACACAAAATGCTGCACTTAAACAAAATGCACAAATCATGACCAGTAAGTCCCTTGCCATACAATGGAGTGCATCCTTTTAACAAAGCAACAAAACAAAACACAGAAATTAATGTGAACATAGAAATATTGAAATTGGGAGCTATGTTTAAAAACATTTGTCCTGTATATTCTACATGTGCACATTATCAACTGTACTTGTCATTATCTACAGGTTAAGCAAATGAAGTCAGGACCAAACCTGTCAAGTGTTCTCATCTGACACATTCATGGGTCGAAGCGAATCTGTCTGTACGTCACAGAGCCCATCATAACACTTCACATCACATTAAAAAGAAGCTGCAAGTAAGTCAACACTAAGTAGAAAAATATTAACTGGCTATTTCCTATTTAATTTCTGACTGAGGCTGAATTCTTGTTACATTTCCCTGCCTTAGAAAAGAAAAATCTCAGTAGATTTAATGCCAGGCTGCTCTTAGGAGGAAACTCCTTTGCCCCTGCTTACAATATAAGTAGTAAATACCAGTTTTTACTGAGACTTGCCAATAAATCTCACCCCCTGACATAGTGTCTGTTCATAGTCAGTTTTTGGCTGCTCTGCCACAAATGCCAACAAAGGGACCAATTAATGGAAACTTTCTTGATACATTCCCAGTGGATGAATGGCTGCCTTGCAGAAGGCACCTTGACAACATCCATCTCGCACTGGCCAAATGGCTGCTCCGTGGCAGCAATTAAGACACCACCAGCCTTGGCTAGATTTAAACCAACAACCAAATCTGGGTAGGCTGGGACAAATGCTCATAGAAATCTGGAGAAATTAACTGCTAAACAAGGGCTGGATTGGGTCATATAATTACATCCATTTCTCTAGTTATTTACAGACCACGAGGACACATTTCTGTAAGAAAGCAATTACGATGGCTAAAACAAAATCTCTCAATCTGGCCACAATATTTAAGCCACATCTATAAATATCTAAGAAATCAACAACTGTTTAAAATTATTTCAAAAATCAAAATATTATGGTAGGCTGGCATTCTCTTTGTACTCAGTTTTTTTCTCTCTCTCAACAAAAAGACTGTGTTCAGCCTTCATCCTCCCATAGCTCTGGCATCGAGTTGGGACAATTAAGCTTAGTGCAGCATTCCTCCCCTTTCTAAAATTACATTTGGAGATTGAGTTTTGTTGCTTTGATGCAGAAGTGCTTATCAGAGGGCCTCTTGCTGCAGATTGTGAGCAGGAGAGATCAGAGTGACAGCAGCTGGGAAAACCCTGCCTGCACTGCCATGTTCAGACTGACTTTGGGGTTTTTTTTATGCAGGGTACAAATCCTGAAATCTCTGTCCTCAGACAGTTTAAAATGTGGCTGACACAGGCCCCAGACCTCATGAACAAATAATTCTGCTTCTATTGGCTCAACAAATTTATGCCTAAAGCTACCCAAGACATTAAACTTGTGCATCTGAAACACTTCCAGCTAAGTTTAACAGTGTAGGGGAGTGGGTTCCCCTCATCACCCCCACCCTGGCAAAACTGCATATTTCCAGTTCTCGCTTGTAGCAGTGTTTTCAATCAAATTATGCAGCATGTCTTGAAAGTTCCAGATTAGCTGAAAAAGCACCAAAATGTAAAGCTGAGCAGCCTCCCTGCTGGACACAGCACAGAGAAGGAACCATATAATGCAATTACAACACTCTGAGAGCTCTGTAATCACATTCAAAGTTAACACTTTGCCTAATTTTACCTCCATCATCACCCTGAACACTTTCAGCCACAAATCCCCATCAGCCTGTACCAGAATTAACCCCAGATCTGGTATTATATATTATATATGTAATATATATAACACATTATATATAATATATATTATTTATATTATATATATTACATAAAAGATATATTATATGTAATGTGTATTATATATTATATTATATATTTTGTATATATATTGTATGTATATATAATATATTATAGATATTATATCTTTGCCATGTGTGTGTCAGCCATAGCTGAGCACCCAAGCACAACTTCTCCAAATGAGCATTTGCTCTGGTTTTGGGCAGGATACACAGAGCACTGAGATGCTGTGCTCCCAAGACCCAACTGCTTCTCTTGCACAACCCATTCTGGAATGGGTTTTAAACCAGAACACAGGCCAAATTATCAGTTCATTTAGTAAACTGGAACTTTTGGCTAATAAAATTGAAGAAAAGCATGTTTTAGCCACCTGTGACAATCAAGGAAAAGAGTGGCAAACGTGCCCTTGGCCCCCACCCTGTGGCACTCACTGAAAGGTCACAGAAAGAAGCCATCATTTTCCAACTTCATCAGCTGAACTCACAAAATCGGGGCAGGGTAAAAAAATACACTATTTTACACACAAAAAAGAGAGGCTATTTACTCAATAAAAGTACTCTGAAACAGGAAGATGCTTATCTCAGTAAAACGAAGTTTAAACTGCAGGAGAAAATGAGCTAGTTTTGAAAAAACCTTTAATTTAACCACGTAAACATTAAACTCCTGTCACTGCAGGAGGAATTTCTGAATGAAGAATGTGAATTAATTACCAATGTATTTATACAAACGAATGGGAAAAACCCAGCAATTACCAGTAACTAAATAATTCTGCATCCTACCTTCCTAGACTCAAAGTGCTTTTGAATGCAGAATGACTTAAGTTTCACCTGAAAAACTCTGGAGCACTGCAGTGTAATCCAAAACCAGCTGGGGTGGAACCCTCCAGCACTGTTGGCTGCTCTTCACTTAGAATCCTTTTGCTTGCCATTTTATCACATGCTACACAGTTTTATTTTAAAAAAGGAACACCTGTTTGTAGATCAGCTCTTTTATTAAAAAAAAATACCTGAGGAAAGAAAAGGCTACATGACTTCAGAGTAAGAAGTGGACAAAACACAGGGTTGAGAATTTAGTAAGTGCTCCTCCTGTGAAGAATGAAGCTGCCTTCAAGGTTGCAGTGGAAAGGGAAGTATTTCAGCAGTGAAATATTCCTTCCCTGCCTTTTCCACAGGCTTATTCTGCATATAAAGGGCTTGTGGAGATGCCAGCCCGAGGCAACATCACAGTCTGGGCTCTGTGGCCTACATGGTCCATCAGGTACTAATTAGGCAGCATGTTCTGTCAACACTTCCCTGCTCTTCTTCCATTAATTGATCATCCTGCCCAATTAATACAATGCAACACATTCTGAAATCCTCGAGATCCTTTACCTGGGAGAAACGAGGATGAAGGGAAAAAACCCCTCCCCAAAGGGTCACAAGGCAACTGCACTTGTCCAAGACCTGGGGTGACAATAACACCGCTGAGCTGAAAGGTTAATTATGTTCCTACCCACTTTCTCTTGAGCCTAAGGTTGGTTTTTTTTATCTAAGAATAAATAGTAAAAGCAAAAAAAAAAAAAAAAAAAGCCCCAAACCCACTTCATCTTAACAGACTGTGTTATATTTAGATATGGTAACAGCTTATGGAAAAGTAAGGGCTGCAGAACTAAACCCACCTGGCCATTAACAGCATATTTATCATCAGAATATCTGTTAATGTTACCACCGTTGGGTACTACAGAGCAGAAAATAAGTCAGGGACAGCGGGCACACACCACAGCACCAATCCCACCCAGGCACAGCTGCCCCTGCAGTCCCACGGCCCAAGCAGCCATAAATCAGCATTTCACAAAAGCTGCCAGAAATCAAACACACGCTTTCTCCATTTGTGAAACGGCACCGAAGATACCAAAGCTGAAAACGCGAGGACAAAGCAGCTGCCAAAGACAACACGCTACTGCCACCTAATGCTAGGCGCGACACAGCAAAGCCCGGCTTTGTTCCTGCGCTACGCCGGCAACGGCGGCCAGGGCGAGCCACAAAGTTTCTGTTCAGCCACAAAGTTTCCTGGTCAGCCACGAAGTTTCCTGGTCAGCCACGAAGTTTCCCGTTGAGCCACAAAGTTTCCCGTTGTCCTTAAAGATTTGCTCCATCCCCTGCAGCGCTCCTGAGCTGCGCTGCTGGGATCGCATCCTTTCTTCTACACGAAGCAAGATGAACGGGAACACCAGGGATGGCACACGTCAAGTAAGCAGCACAATTCAGTACTGAAAAGCTTCGTGTGACAAGGGTTTGGGAAGGGGAAAAAAAAGAAAAAAAAAAAAAAGAGAGTGCTCTTATCTTAACACAGCACAAAACAAGATTACTTTGAAGGTGCTTTTTGTGTTTTATGGATCTTGCAAAGCACTCTCTCCAAAATGTGGAACTTGTTCACTTCCTTGAAAAGGATGAGCCAGGAAAGGATGATGCCAGGTCCTAAACTTGCTCTCCTGGTCCACAATCAATCCTTTCAACATGCTCACTGAACTGGCAGAAGTTAGCAGAGAACATGCAAGCAGCCTGCTTCTCCCACTTGCAAAGAGGAGAGAGTGAGGAGCTGCCTGTGCTTCAATCTTTTCACAGAGAGATTTAAACTTCCCCAAAGGATGTCTGTCCAAAGACAGCTGGACAAAAGAGCAAGGAATTTATCTACTTGAGTCATTCCTTCAATCCATCTCTTCCTCCTTCCTTGCCCCAAACACAAACAACCTTTCAGCTTTTTAACAACTTTAGCCCTGCCCTACCTGATCTTGTTCTCAGCCTTGACACTAATTACAGCCTGCACTGCCCATCTCCAAGATGATTCTTTCTCGTGGGAAGTGCTCCTCATTTGTGGAAAAATAAAAATGGCTGTTTCATTTTCCTTCTCATCTCTTAGAACTTACCCATTCTATGACATTTTTTTTCTAACACTGCTCACTGATCAGTTAGCTAGTGAAAATTGTGTCCAGTTGTGTCCCTTCTTCCTCCTTATAATCCGCAGAGATCAAAACTATTGTGCCAGTATCAATCTTCCCACACAATATTCCTCTGCTTGCGTGTTTTACAGACATTATTCATCTTTTCCAAAACCTTCTGGCCAGAAATTACCACTGTTACACACAACATCCAGCACAGCACACCTACACCTTTGTCAGACAAATAAAATCCACCAGAACAGAAATATTTCAGGTAACACTATTGTTGCTATAGCTGTAACTATAAAAAAGTTCTTGCTGTGACTCAAATACTTGCAGCAAAACATCCCCAAGACAGCACTCTGGAGGAAAAAGGAGTTTTCCCCTCACATTTTATTCATTACCCAGTGGATAATTTTGAAAGAAAACACCCACAGACAACACAAACTGCTTTCTTTTAAAACCAGTCAGAATTTAAAAAAAAAAAAAAAAAAGTTAGGATTAGATGTACACAGCAACATGCAACAGGTATTAAGAACACAAAATGGGTGTTCACTGATTCACTGACAGCTGCACAGTAAAAATAAAAACACAAGATGGGACCATCAATCCAGTGCAGCAAATTCTTGAAAATTACTGGAGTCCTCAAAGTGCAACTAAAAAACCCCACAGACTAAATTACACTGTCACAAACTCATTAATTTCCATGCCGGGTTTCTTTTTTTTTTAAAGGTATCTTGCTTAAACATACTTAAAATGCAATTGCTTTTATTGTGGTACTGTAGCATCACCCTGCTACTCTGGACTTCCACACTCTTTACTGGTCTTAACTGGCGACAGTGGCTCTCCTCTTGTCCAAGGCAACACTCCAAGAACCCTCTTCTACTTTAGAGCCCTTCAGAGTAAAAAAATCAAGTGTAAAAGTTCCAGTTTCTATCGATGGAAAAGAATATAAACTGTTGTTGGTATAAATAGAAGAAAACAATTCTTTGGCTAATGAAAGTATGAAAATGAGGAGAAAAACCAGAAGCTATGGGTACCAAAAAGTACATTTTCAGAAACAGACTCTCATTTTCTTCTCTTTCCATGGCTCCTTATTTTCCTACGAAGAGTGATCCAAGAGCCTCAAGAGGCACTTCAAAAAGCCCTTTGAAAACTACACTATACAGCAGGAGAAGAAAAAACTACAGAAAATCCATCAAAAAATAGCAAAGGAAAAAACCACTTAAATTTACAGTAGTAAAAGGTAAAAATAGAAAGGGAATTTTATTTTTTTTCTAATTTCTGGCTCCTATGCTCACAATTTGCACTAATAATGTCATGTTGAACAATGTTCTGTTGTTTAGGCATGGATTATTGTGGCCCTAGTCATAGAACAATTCCAGACAAACAAATGGTTAGGAAAACAGTTTAGGCAAATGCTACTTTCATGTGAAAGCAAACTCCCATATCTTCTCTTTTATTATAGAAAAAAACCCACAAACAAACAAACAAAGGGGAAAAAAAAAAAAAAAAGCCCAAACACTCCAGAACACCAAACCAAGCAGGGTTGCTTAAACTACTGAAAAACTGGGGAGGAACCTTTCCAGTGCCATGACCAGAAAACCCACAGGATGCTTTTCCTGGCTGAGAAACATCTGGCAGAAGGGCAGGGCCAGCAGTTTGGGGCAGGAGCCTTCAGCCTGCACTGGGACTTGCAGGAGGGAAACCCTTCTGCAGGCAAAGTCAAATCCTTTGATACCCACGACTTCCTAAGAGCTGCTGAGCACGAAGCAGAGTTTTCTGTGTTGCGCCCCTGCCCCAGTCACAAACACAGTATTCCAATTCCAATTCCAAACCATATCCATTTCCCAGTGCATTTGGAATACCTGAAAACAGCCTCACAGCTTTAAGGGGTCAGATTTAATCACAATGCAAAATAATCAAAGTCCCCAAGGCACTTCAGCTGCAGATGGAACACAGAACCTTGCAGAGTACAGGACTTTTAAAAATGACTGGCAGAGCACAAAAAGTTGAACTTTTTTTTCTGTAGTAATAAACTATCCACAAAGTATCCTACAAGCCAAGCCTTCAGGTCCATGAACTCACTTCTGCATTAAATCAGCTCTAAAGATCTCATGTCTGCTGAGCTTTTGAGCTCACTGGGAGATGAGGAAGCATTTGTGATGCAGTGAGGCAAGGAAACGATGGAGGGTGGGACAGTTATGTCATTCAGATGGGGATTTCTGACTCTGAAGTCAGGAAATGAAAAGATGGAGGAAAGAAGGAGCAGGAGAATGTGTTGCTTTAACAACTTCCTGTAATAATTATATTATGTATTTCAAACAGAAGACAAAATTAGACATAGACTATTTATTTAAATAATAAAAACTCAACAAGTCCTCAAAACACTCAATTTTACAGGTTAGTACATCACATGACAATACTTTTTACAATGCAGTAATAACTATTTCAGATTCAACACAAACATGGTCAGTTTTAACAGCATTCAGAGATCCTTATATAAACATAGCTATTCCAAGATGATTGTTCCACCCTGAACTTTCATCACCCTTCACGCCACTGTTCTGGACTTGGAGCTTCTTTAAATAACTGACCTAGTGCTTACAGTTTCTGAAGCAGACACCTGAATGCATGGTCTGATGTGGAAATGCTGAACAGCTCGAGGTACTCCTGACTGTGGCTGTTCAAACACCACAACAACCAGAACATTTGTGATGTGAAAGCATTATGCTGGTCTTTGTAGTCTCCTTTTTTGTGCTTTAATTTGTATCTTTCACTATATGATTTTTATTTCAAACATCTCATGTAAAAAATGATATTAAAAGCACACTGCACAATATAAAGCTACTTAAATAGTCTTCAAAATGCTGAAAGAACACTTGCAAACATTAAAGAAACATCTTTATGGCTTCTAATAAGTTACTAAAGATTTTATTTTTAATCAGAATTTTACTTTTATACTGACTCAGGACACAGAGAATATTTGTGAATATTGAACACCTTTCACAAAAAGTCTACCAAACACAGTATAGATCCTTTTTAAAATATATGTTACAATGAATAAAGTGTTCAAGAGAGGCATCAGATTCCTCTGCAGAGCACGAATGACATCAAAGGCCAGGCACACACTGGCCAAATCTCCCACTTCAATTGCCTGGTGCCCATTCTCTCATGTATGAACCATAAATCTACAGAGGAGGAGGTACCAGAAGCTGCTCATTATAACAAATGAACTGTGGGCAATAACCCTGTAAGTAAGCAGATGAAGTTTAGAAATAATTTTTGAAACTAACATTACTTTCACAACTGGCTGAACTACCTGAATAAGCAATGCACTGTTTACTTGTTGGCTTATTTGGTGATGCTATGGATTGTCATATTCTCTGTAAGTTAAAGACAAAACTCCTTCAACTCCTTCTGGAGGGATACTCACATCCCATCCACTTGTTAAAATTCACCTGCATCTTGAAAAAATCATTACACATTTCAATGTAAACCAAACAAAAACCTGTCGTAGTTGAGACTGAGATAATACAAATCAACTCCATTTTCAGAAGGCTTCAAACTGTTTTTATTATAGCATGCATGCTTTTTATACATCCTTACAAAACTCCTAAGTGTATACTTTACTCATTGGTCACCAGAGACAAACAAAGTGCTCATTGGAATAGGCAGCTGCAGGTTTCTCTTATTTATCCTTCTTTCTCTCTTGATTTCTATGTCAAGGACCTTGGTAGAAAATTCTTTCAGGGGTGAACATGGATCCTGTTACCAAACTTCTCTCTGGATCACAGAAGTCACTGTAAAACCTCTTCCCCAAAAACCAACACCAAAGGCAGGTGAGTAAATCATACAACTCATAGCTTGAACAGCAGCAGCAGGATCAGGACCTGGCTAATGAAGCTGTTTGAATTAATGACTTCTCTAACACCAAGCTTCTATTACCTAGACTGGGAATCAACTTCTCAAGTTGAAAATATGTTCCCTTCTTTTTATTCAAGTGGTAATGAGTAAATTAGATGTAGAGAACTCAAAGTAATCTACCCTGAGCATTGAAACAATAGTCCTTTGTATTAAACTTGATGGCTTATCTTTCCCTCTGTAGCTATAGATTAACTCCACTGAACTTGTTCTGTTTATGTTGTCAAATTACAAATCCATTTTCTTCCAGTTAGGTGAAGCTAGAATCAGCTAAGCACAATGATCTGTTAAACACTTCTAACAAGTGTGCTGCTATTCAAACCAGAAAATAAAAACCTGCCAAAGGATATTGAAAGAGGAATACTTACACTGCCTGAATCTCATAAAAGCATTATTATGAGACTTCCAATACAAAACTCAAAGTGTTTTCATTTTTAAGTTTCAAATTCTCCACTTAAACTCAGCATGAAGTTCCTCAGTAGGCAGGTCCTTTCAGGAGTAATACTGAATTTACCTTGCAACAAACATGAAAAGAACAATCACAAAAAAGGAACAAGCAGCTCTTTAACTTTACATATATGGCACTCTCTGCATTTCTTGTGATTGCAGAATTTAGATGAGTACATAAAGCAGTAACAGAGTTTTTGCTCTCCAGAAAGTCAAATGTCTTTCCTTTAAACATGCTCCATGGAATAATCTCTTCTTGAAGTAATTTTGCCTCATTAAATTAAATTTATATTAATTTCCTTATTTTCTGTTGCTGACAGTCGTTCTCACCTATGCCTGATGCTCTACTTGCAAGTCTACTCTTTCAAACAGATCCAGTGAACACTTTAGCACTTTGTATTTACATACACACACCCACCCCTTTTGATAAAAAAGATAATCTTTGTAACACTCTGTGTTAAGTGGCACATATTTATAAGTGGCACATATATTTTATTTCCTTACCATATTAAAAATAAGAGCTTCTTGCATACTGCCTGCTCAAATTACATGGATTTTCTTTAAGATTAGGGCACACACTGTAACAGCAGCATATAATTTTCCTGCACAATAATTTTTTTCCAGTTGAAAGGTATCCTATAATATCATCAGCATCAACAGGAACAGACACCTGATTTTCAGCTAGACAAAGCTTATCTGTTTGGTGACTTTATTCCTGGTGAAAAGCAGTTTTCAGATATAAAGCAGCTACATAAAAATTCAAAAACAATCTGACAACTTGTTCTTTGACAACGAAGTGCTAGACCAAAAGCAAATGCAGAAATTGTGCCAAAAATAAGATGGGGGGTGGTGTGTGTCTCCTGAATGTCCTATTTCTGTTGCTCTAATTTTATCTTCTGTTGATTTTATTCACATTTAGAAATGGAACATAAGCACTGCCTTTCCTAAAAGCTGAATGGATTGTTTAAAAAACCAAGCACAGAGCACAAAACCTCTTCATCCATTTAAGAAATCACCCTGTTGAAACTACCACGTATGTAACTGTGGATAAAAGGCTGTATGTACCCCAAATATCCCAAACCCAGCAGCACGTTCCAAAGACAGAAGATCAAAGACCTCCTCCTACCACTTCAACAAGACATTAATTCTCAGATTTGCTGGATTCCTTTCAGAGTATGGAAACTACAAGTCTTCTGTGCTTCACTTCAGCATGAGATTGTAAGAGCCAGCCAGGAATCACTGCACTGAGCTATGCTGCTTTCAAAGCACTCACTTGCATTTCTTCTCCTTTCAGAATTACTGTCTGGAGCTTTGTGTATGAGCCTGAATACACAGAAGTTTTATTTCCTTTCAAAAATAAGCTTTATATAGAATTGATAATGGCCCATGCATCTTGTGCCCCAAAGTCTGTCATCTTCAGTTGCTACTGGTTCTTACAGTAACAGAGGATCAAGGTGATCCAGGTATCAGAGTCACCTAAGTATACAAGAATTATTACAAAAAAATCTAAGTCTCAAGACAATTTTATAAAATGCTTTAATAATTAGAAGGTATGGCAGAAAAAAAAAATCCCTAGTTTTAGCCCAAACACATTTTCTGTATCGAATTAATACTATTCTTAAGGACTGAACTGATATTATCTATAGTAAAATAATTCACTTGCATACACGTTGTGACCTGACCAAATGAAAAATTAAGTGCAGTAAAGAAAAACATATTCACTCCAGTAGGATGTCTATGTACAGTTTTGTTCTGGGTTATTAACCTTTTCCATCCTCAATTTCTTAGAATTAATAAAAAGGGGTTTGGTTTTAAAAATTCACCAGTTTTAAGCAAATTTGCCCTGATGAAGTCATTCATACAAAGTTACAATTCAACCACTCTTAATTGTGTACTACTTTGCATTATTAAGGTCAATCCTGAGATTTAACTGCAATTATAGTTATCTTTTGGATGACATATGGCAAGATCTCCAACTCTTTTTGGCTTTGGAAATTTTACATCTACCTGTTCCTTCAAGATGCTGAGCACACACGTGTTGACAAATACAGAAAATAGCAGATGGCAAAAAGCAAATGCTCAACATGAAGCACTGGGGATCACTCAAAAAAGGCCTGGACTCAGAGCTTTGCCATTTTTATTATAACAGCAGAATTTTATTTAAAAATAAATTCCATCATCTATTCTGCTTGATGCTAAGGAACACATTTGATCAGAATATTCATGATTACAGAATCAACGTCACATTTACATTAACTGCAGCTGGTATCCAACATGCAAGTTGCTTTGCAAACCCTTGGACTTTAAGGCTATAAAGCATAATTCTTCAGGAGATTAACTTCTGCAGCTATATAAAAATTGGAAGCCATTCTGCACTGACCGTAAAATTTGACATGTAATCTTTTATTGGAAACTGCTGTTCCAGCTTCTAAACAGCTGCATGCAGCTGCAAGCAGCCCTGTCCCCTGCCCTTGGCAGTGCCACTTGTACCCCTCCAGCAGGGAACCCAGGGAGCAGCTGGTGGAGCTGAGAAGTTACCACAGTTTGGGGAGCAAGAGAGGGACTTCACCTGAAAGGACACAAAGAGAACACACAGGTCCAGCCAGGGCTGGATTCTCACTAACAGTGAGCAGTGGAGGACTAGGGGACAGCACCAGGATAAAACCAACATTCAGCAACACTCCCCTGATAAATCCAATACTTGGAAGTCCACAGTTCACAAAACCCTGAATTACAGAGAACATTTCTGTGTTAACATGCCACAGCAGACTTTCAAGAAGTCTTACAACTATTCCAACCATGGAAGCTCTTTACTCAACAACAACTGAGGCACTCTCCCACTGTGACTAAGAGAAGACGTGCTGTGCCCTCCAGCCTCTCCTACAGCCCATGGGGTGGAAGGTGCACAATCACATGGGGGTCTCATTAGCACCCTGCTTTAGGGACCCCAGAGTGACTGTGCTGGATGCTGCACCAGGAAGGAGAGCATCAACTCTAACAGATCAGCTAAAAGCAAAATGAGCAGCGACAGCACATATGGTAACAGCAGCACACAAGCAGCAGATCTGCCTTGGGAAAACACCTACAAGTAAACATCAGTGAACATCTCTTTTTAGTCAGAGGGATCCATCACAGACACTAAAAGAGAAACAAAAAAAACTATCTTCATTTTCTCTAACATTTCTCACTGACTTTTCAAATAAAGAGCACTAACCAACCAGGTTGGAAATATACAGGTGCTAAAGAAATGCTTGTGTAATAAAACAATACTTTAATCTTCTGAAACTACAGTTAGAGATGTAGACACAGCTGTAAACTTTGATAAGTCTCACTTCATACACCCCAAAATAATGACATGGAATTACATCAAAGTACAGCTCTTTAACACAATTTTTAAAAACTTCATACAAGAAAGGGACTATGTAAGTTTCACTTCTGTTACAGCTGTGAACAACACCTATAATTTTAATTCAATTATTATACATCAATTCATAGGAAAATAAGTAAATTAACTCCATTACAGTATTCAGTTTAAATTAGTCCCCATTCTGGACAGAAGAGGTATTTTGCACCATGGTCCCCTCACCACCTTCATTAAGAACAGACATTTACTCATCTTTCACTCACATTTTACCAGCAATTCAATAGCACAAAACCATTAGGAGATCCAAGAAAACAATGATTTCTATTCAAAATGGAACTAAGAAACTTAGTTTCCAAAGCCCTCTCCTGTGTTAGAATAATCAAAGTTTAATGGTGAGAACCAATGGATTTATGTCCAGAATCTGCACACAAATGTCTTGCTAGGTGTAGAATTTAAGACTAAGCACACCAATGAGTTTCAGGCAAAGAAATAAGTTCCCAGGAAGCACTGAGAAGGAGCAGATGTACAGCAGGGGTTGCCTAACAAATCCAGCTGAAGAATACCAACATGTGTAGAATTGGAACACACTTGTGAAATGACCAAACTTTCTGTTTTAATAGTGGTTAGAAATAAAAAATAACAACCTGTCCCCCAAAGCCATGAATTTACTTCAACTCTAACAAAACTCAGTCTCCTGGTCACTGGCATTCTCTTTAGCTCACTTAAAAATCCCAAATTCTTATCACATTCATTTGGACACCTGAAACCACCTCAGATCTGCCACGCACATGCTCCAGCACCCTGCCAATACTGACAGCCTAGCTAGCAGCTTCCTCCAGAAAAGGGAGTTTTTCCTACAAAACTGAGTTCTGCTCACCTTTCTTCTTCTCTACCAAGTCATCAGCTTTCAAGAAACAGGAATTTAGTTACCTTGGGAATTCTAGCTGTCTATCAAATTCAGCTGAAAAGAGTCAACCTTATTAAAAAAGACATTCCATTTTCCTCAGAAAACCAAGCCAAAGCACTTTTTGAGCAAAATGCCTGAATCCAAGGGAGGGAGCAAAACAGAATAAGCAAGAATCATACTAAATAATCTGGTAAAGCTCTGAGATTCCTATGCACATATAGCAGCAGTGCAGAGAAAATCAGGGGAATTCACAGAACGTGAACTCTTGATGCATGACCAAGAATACAACTCCACAAAAATTCACCAGAAACTTTCCAATTAACATATTTTCCTCCTATCCATTTTTTATTTAATTTCTACTGACTATTAGGAAAAAACCTGCTTTTTTTGCTCTGCATCTGCTCTTTGTGTACTCAGGGGTTGCATCTGATCAATCACACGGATACAAAAACTATAAAAACAAACCCTGCAACTATTACTTTATTGGTTTATAAAAATGATTTTGGTGTATTGTTGGAACCCTGGATGCTGAGAATTCCAGACTTTCTGTGCTGACAGACTCTGATCCCCAAGAGAACACTGCATTGACCTGAGGCCATGGAGAAGGCTTCCAAAATGGAATGACAGAACTGGGATTGTGGGTGTGGAGTTTGGATAGAAGTGTGGATATCACAGGGTGGAAAACTTAAGAGTTTAAGGGTTTAGAATACAGAAATATATATAAAACAAGATGGAGGTTTTAGGGCAGAGGCTGGTTCTTCTTCACCTTCTTCTCCATGGGTTTGGGTGGTTTTGTGTAATTGGATAAAGTCCCCATTGCAGGCACGGGTGGTTGGTTATTGGGTTAAAAGTAAAAACAATTTAGGTGTCATTTCTTAATTGGATAGTTTATCCTTAAAATGCCTTGTAGAGAGAGAGATGGGGCTCCATTTTTAGTTTGTTGGAGTGAAGTGCTGTAGAACTCAGGGTTCGTGAGACTGTAATGTAGATAAGAACTGACAAACATCTGAGTCTGAACACAAAATACCCTCTCACACATTTAATCCTGGCCTTGGCAGAAAAGCAGCAAGGGATCCATCAGTGTATCTTAAATACCAAACCCAGCCTTACCAACAAAGCAAGTTTCTGGTATTTCCTTTTCAGCTCTGCTGGGCTGTCTGATGGCTTGGCCCCCAGCACCTTGTACCAGTCCTTCTGCTGTATCCTCCCCAAGGCCATGGCTGATGGCTTGGGAATCCCCTCCTCAGCACTGCGTTAGAAAATCAAACAAATAAATCACAACTTGGAAGAGAATTGAAAAAGCAGAAACGAGGACGTGGCAAACTGCAGGATCACAGAATTGACTGCTGCCCTCAAGCACCTCTACACCATTATATGAGAACTACTGTGCAAAAATATTAAATTCCATTCCATCCCATTACCTGTCAAATGTGAAATCTTATGTTTCCTGTCCAAGTGCCTCAGCATATCCTGTTCAGAAGCCATCCAGATTTCTTTAAAAATCATTTTGTAAGTAAAATGAACTGCTTAGAAACGCCCCGGGTTACAGACACACCTTTAACACAGACACTTTTTAAAACAAACTTTTGACTTCGAAACAATACTTGTAAGTAATTAACACATGAAAACATGAACTACAAAAAGTGTGACATTTTTCAAACTGGGAATAAGATCCGTGCAGAAGACACAAGAAAAGGTAAGTGTTTGTTTTCACAAAACGACATGTCCAGAGCATGGGAACTCCTTCATCCTGCTGAGTAAGAAGTCAGCTTACAGTAGGAGAGCACGTAAAAACAAATAAACAAAAATGAGCCAAAGCATACAAGGTTAGCACAGGGCACTAAATAAAACCTAACTAGCAGTGTGGGTTTCAATTTTAGCCAACTTTCATCAAGTTAACGACTCAGAACGGTGCCACTAACAGAACGGCAATGCTTGAGCTTCACGCAGATTCTTAGGTGTGCTGGAATCCCAGGAACACTGCCGGTAGGCAAGAGCTCTGTAAATACACAAGCTCTAGAACTGTAAATTAATTGTGAAATAAAAAAAAAAAAAAAAAGAAAAAAAGAAATCGGTTTGGGGCTTTTCCCCCCCACTTCAGGACTGAAGCTGTTTCCTAGTGACTACCGTCGTGCTTCAGAACCAGCCTTCCTTTCAGGGGGGCAGACAAGAACGTGTTCCAAAGCCGCCAGAGCTGCGAGCAGACCGCGGGGAAAGCACGGGCAGGGGAGGGCACGGCGGCCCCGCACAACGGCGGCGGGCGGCACCGGGGCGGCCCCAGCAGCCCGGCCCCCCCGGCCTTGCCCGCAGCTCCGCAATCTCCGCAATCTCCCCGATCCCCCAGCCCGGTCCGGTGCCCCCGGTCTCTCCCCGGTCCCCTCGCACCCACCTGGCCCGCACCGTGCATGGCAGCGCCGCGCCTAACTCGTCCGGCGGGAAACACTCTCCTCTCCCCCGCGGCGCTTTACGCCCTTTAGCTCGGCCGGCGCCGCCTCGGCTGTTTCCAGCCGGGCAGTAGTGGCGCCGCACCGGCAGGAAGCGCGGTAGGACGCGTCTCCATGGCGACCGCGGCTGCCCCCCCATCCTCTCGGCCCGGCCCGACCCGGAGCCGCTCCGGCCCCGCCGCCCCTGCGCTCCGGGCCGAGAAGGCTCCGCTGCCCATCCCGCTCCGCCTCGCTCGCTGCGAGGGAGCCCCGCAGCCGCTCTGCCCGCAGGGCCTCCGCCCCGGCATTGCCCGGCCCCGCGGGCGGAGCTCGGCAGCCCGGGCTGCCCGCTGGGAGCGGAACGGGCGGTGGTTCCCTTCGGGGGAGGGCTTGTGCTGTCGGGGAAGGAGGAACGCGCTCCTGACGGAAAAGAATCGCGGTCTGGAAGCAGGTTTTTAATGATGTAAAAACGTTTCCTTGTTAGAAACAAACAAGAGACCAAACAAAACGCCTTACGCCCCCAAAACCACGAGAACAACACAAACGAAACCCCGGCACGACCACCGCAAAAAAACCCAAACCAAAACACTAAAACAAATAACAAACAAACACCTCAAAAATAAAAAACCAAAAAAACAACAAAAAACCCCAAATAAAACAAAACAAAACAACAACAAAAAAAGAAGCCAACCAAGAAATCCCCTAAAAAACTTAAGATGATGATGTAGACTTTAGCTTTTGGAATGTTAGGCAAACTGACCAAAATGGTTAATAACCTCCTAAACACTGGATACAATATCTTTTCTTTTTATCCTTTATGCCAAAAATCCCTGAGTGCTGCATATTGAGGTGATAAATCGTGCTAGGATTGGTACCAGCTCATGCAGTGTTTGAAACACAGAGTTGTTTGAGAGGTTGTGAGCAACTGTACATCTGTAATGAGAAAATAGAAAACAAATAAAAATAGAAATTATATATATACACATAAATTACATATATATAATAAATTGTATATAAATAAATCCTAT
>VWZV01001534.1:0-14043 GCA_013397155.1 Irena cyanogastra | reverse complement strand
TGATAAGTAAATAATTATAAAAATAAAAATATAAATAAATAATTTTAAAAAATAAAATTTATATAATCCATAAAAAATCCCGTGGCTTCTGTATGAGAGAAAGAGACAATTTGACAGGCAGCACTGATAGTAAGGGACAGCAAGCACAAATCCTTGGCAACTGTCATTATCCTGCTGTTGGATTCACTGCCCAAACTGTGGGATAACTCTGACCTGTGTTGCTGGTACTGAGCCACCGTCTGTTAAAGTAACTGTATTTTTAACTTAGCAAAGAAGAACATTAGTCAGGTGCAGATTTATGCTTTAGGAAATTGTATGGACTATTTGTTTATTTATTTTTGGTGTACTGTTGCTCTCTATTTTAAAAGAAATATGGAGACCTGCTTTAGTTAGACAAGGATGAATAATGAGAAAATTGCACGAGAGGAGCGGAATAGAAATCTTGAATTTCAGAATGTAGAATTAACTGAAAGTAGAAGTTCCTTCTGTAATAATTACAAAAATACCTCAGTGTTTTGGCCATGAATAAACCAAAGTTTAATTGCTTTTACTATTCTGATACTTGGGAGTTGCTTGAATATGAAAGGACAATGAGAGCTTGATCTCATCCAATTTCTTTCTGGCTTCATCTTGATCTTTAATCCTGCTCTTGGCACAGTTCCACTTGTGCTGATTTGGATCTTCCAAGGACTGGCTAAAATGGGATTGCTTGATCTTCATATGGGTGAATATTACATCTAGACTTGTGGCCTCTGGTATAAAGTAATTTTGTGTCATTAATAGTACCCCAAATTGAAAGCTGGAGGCTTTTGTTCCACTATATTTAATGTTTTTATGCAAATAAAGCCTTTATTTTGAGCTTATGAGATGATTCAGTGTTTATTTTGTATGAGGAAGGCATAGTGCAGCATAACTGAAATATCTTCTGTACTTCACCATAGTCCTGTCCTACAGCACTTTGTGCATTGCCCTTCTGATCCCAGCTTGTGCAAAGATTGAGTCAAAATCTGAAATAATGTTTGCAGAAATAAGAATCAGGACGAAAGTATTAACACCGTTTCATAAGGCATTCTGCAGCTTTAATTATGACATTATAGTCAATTAATACTAATTTACAGTAGTTGGAAGACCAGAGCAAAAAGATAAAATTTTAACTTCATTTATCATATTTTTGCCTTGTGAAATGTTCCCCTCCCTTTGTGAAAAACCTGTTAAAACACTGAAGGGAAGCAAAGCTTTAAACAACTTCTATTTGCCCACAACATCCGCCTGCAATCAGCAATGGTTTCAAGAAGGTCAAGGCTTCAGCATTGTTCTCCACATCAAACAAAATCAGTTCAGAGCTGTGATGGAGCATCAGATGTACAGACAGCTGCAAATCAGCAGTACAGACAATTTCTCTCTTCTATCTCTTATATCTGAGAGAAACAGAGCTGAAAGTGCTCCCACAGGTCAGCCAAGGCAATCAAAGCTCCCCTCTACAGCTTTTAATCAGGGCTGCTGCAGTTCAGTCACCTTGTAATGATGATTCAGATGATATTCTAATTTTTATTAAGATTTCTTGACCTAGAAATTTGTCAGAGTGTAATAGCTTTTAAAGCCTTATTGATTCCAATCAAACATTCCTGGAAGATGAAATTACAGAGAACCAGGCATGCCAGCCCACTTTACACATTTTTAAGACTAAGCAATAGATGGGTAATAGCCAAAGAGTTGGCCCCTCTGTAAAGAAGAATGTGATTCTCCATAATTAATCCAAAATGAAGTGATTCTGTCTGTGGGGGAAATCCAAGAGAGCAATTGGATTTTGCAGTGTACCATAAAGGTGATAAAAGACAAAAGTATATTATAATGTGCTTAACTTAGATGTCCTCATCAAAAGCTTTTTGTTGTTAGTGTCTTCTGTTTTGAGGGAGGAAATTGTTGTAAACTGAGGCAAAGCTTGATGATTAGAGTTATCATGGAATCCTTTGATTTGTGACCTCAAATAGAATTCAAAGGGCTCTAATTTTTTATTTGGTAGCTGTTTTCTGAAAGGGCTTTTTCCAGAACCTTAAAGTCTTTGTAATTGCTGATTTTGTTTAATAAGACATGTATTAATGTAATGGTCCCCTGGTGTATGAAAGTAATTTATAGTTACTTTTCAAAGGGCCACGCTCTGGCTTTTTTATTATATGATTTAGTACTCAGCACTAAAGTAGCTACATTGATTAATAGCATTACTTATTTTGGAAATTCTAAAAACAAGACAAAAATATCTGGGATTCTTATGTGGTCATTTTGCCATTCAAGAAGTGTGGAAACTTGATTACCTATGTGTTATTATGGTTTAAGTGAAGTATCAGCTCAGTGCTGATTTAAATGATGGGAAATTTTCCAAAATTTTTTAAGAGAGAGGAATTCACATCTTAGGCCTCAAATAAGTTTTGAGCTGTGCATGGGAACCTCTTGTTGAGGACTAGGAGAGAGACCACATGTCACAAATCTTGCTGAAGTATCACATTTTGTTATAAAACTGCTTTCCTCTTCTTTTTATTTCTTTTTAAATATAGTCATACTATTTCTATGTTCACTATACATGAATATATGTTTATATTCATTAAAATATTCACTATTTTATTGTGTTGTTATTCAGAAGATGTGATATAAGCGTTTCAAAGTAGTATTGTGATGTTTTTAAACTGATTATTAGTTTATTTAATTTTATTCTGGCAGCTGTATTGAATATGTTTTGCTATCTGGGAAACAGAAACAATTAACAATAAGCCCCACTATGCAGCCACTGTACAGGCATAATTGCTGTCAATTTGATTGAAATTTTGCCTGGGAAAAGACTGCCACCAGTTCTTACTTTTTAAAGTAGAAGTAATAACCTACATATTACACACTGAAAGGAGTTTTAATTAGGAGTTTTCTCAGAATCTAATTTTTTCCTGTATTTATTTGAGCCGATACATTTTGAAAAATAAATTAGATGATTTATGTTCTTGTGGTGTTCTTAAGGCATTTCATAAAAAGACTTCACAGCAACTAGTTTCCAGTGTTTTAGAAGTTCTGAATAAACACAGTTTGGGACAGGTTAAGTGTATTTTGTTTAGAAGAGTTCAATTTCTCTGTATTTTCTATATTTACAATTTAGGTGCTGTGAAATACTTCTTACACTGTGAAGAATTTTAATGACCGTATGCTCAGATTTTCTTTTTACACAACTACCATAAAAGTTAAAAAAAAAAAGTTAAAAAAATAATATTGGGTTGTTTCTTTCATATCCTAAACTGGATTTTCTTTTTTAACAGAATGAACTGTGCTCTCTGTTTCAAAACTCATGTCATATTCACAGGACATTGAAGCATCCAAAGTTATTAAACAGCAGCCAAATGTCATCAAAGTCATGGCTTAGAAAAACGGCACAAGAAAGATTTCTCTGCTCAAGTTTCTGTGTCCTTAATTAAGGCAGCAACCTCTAATACAAATTTTCTTGCATGCATAAAGTTTCTCTATAGCTTTTGCTTCAAAATGTAAATATAAATCCTAATGTAAATCCTTTTTTGCTTTAAATTAAGCTTATATGGAACTTTGCATCCTTTGTGCACTATTTCTAAAATGCACAACTTGTTAAAAATACTAATAAATGCTAAGTGAAATAAGTTGCAGGATTAAGTAGAGTATTATTTGACATTAAAAGGAAAGAGCACAATACTTTAAAAGCAAGTTTCTAAGGTCGTGTGTGTTTCATGCTATGATTTCTAACAATGATCTATAAAACTGTGCATTACCCGTAGCACAGTTCATACGATTGGCATGGTAATTATGTTTTAGTTTTTAAGAGGAGTGAAAAATATTTCTGAATCCTCTACAATTTAGGCCTTCGTGAATATGTTTGCACTGTCATTTTCAGATCATGAAGTACTTTGTGAGATTGCTGCTGCAGATCCGTGGCAGCATTTTAAAATTTTACATTAAAATCTATTTTATCAATTTAATTGAGAGCGGATTTTTCCATTTCCAGTTTTACTTGTCCTGATCCAATATGAGAGACAAAATAACTGTGTTTGCAGTCAGCATTCCTTCCCCCTGCATCCATTTAGCTGCTGGAGGAGTGCTCAGAGGAGCTGACTGAACATGGCTGCACAATGAGAGTTCTTGGCAGGCAGCGCCCAGGCACCAGAACCAAGCACAGACCCCACATTGCAACTGGAGAAACATTTCTGTGGCCATTCAAAAAAAAACAAAAACAGAAGGTAAAACCCCAAAACCAGAGCTGAGAACCCCCTGCAAATGGCTTGAGGGGTGCAATTAAAAATTATTTTCATCCTGTCTTTTTGCATGGTTTAGCAAAACTAATGTTTACTCATTTACAGCTCAGTAAGAGGATAATGTGCTTAATGAAAGAAAAATCTACTGACAGCCACATTTATTGCCCTTCATTAGCATTGGTACTTAATTTAATATAGATCTGAATAGACATTAGGGAGCCTGCAGGAGGTTAAATGGTGAAAATGTAAAGAGATTATTGAATTTACTGTTTGGTTTCAGTGACATCAAATAGACATAATTAATTAGGTTTATTCCACTAGCCAAAAATAATACAGAATGTAAGATTGGACTAATTAATGCCATAATTTAACATTTTTTTGGAAGTTTAATACAGCAATATGGAATTTCTTCTTTCTTACACTTTCTGAATTTTAGGTTGTTTGGTGAGACCATTATTAAAATTTTTCTTTGCTCCTTCTCATTCTTTTACCAAAATGGTAATTATGTTTTAGTTTTTAAAAGGGGTGAAAAATATTTCTGAATCCCCTACAGTTTAGATATTCATGTAAATGTTTACACTGTCATTTTAAGAGCATGAAGTACTTTGTGAGATTGCTGCTGCAAATTCGTGGCAGCATTTTAAAACCGTACCTGCTTAAGGGTTTAGTATCAACCTGGAGATACCACTGGGGTATTTTATCAAACTATTAATTCAGCCAACATTTGTGCTTAAGAACTTTTAATTAATACAACCTTAAATATCCTAAAAACCAAAATTATTATTAAGATAGTGTATATGTAGGTAGGAATCTACAATTACGGTGTACAATTCCAGTGAGAAATGTAAATAAGATCAATTGTTTAACAGAACATGAAATGTTTGATTTTTTTATAATCTTGTTGTAGCAAATTGTGTGGTAGGTTTATTAGAAAGTTAAGGATTGCAAAGAAAAACGAGAGCAAATCATTCACATAGTTTGCATATTTTGTATATATATTTATGTATTATTTTATATAGATTTCTTTGCATTTTGGAGATTTTTTTTCCTATGTATATTTTTTAGAAACAAGTCTTTGGGTTTCATTTTACTACATAGCTTTTCTTATAGCATTTCTACATAGCTTTCTACATAGCATTTCTTACCTTGGGAAGTATTAGGGGACATGTTTTAATATTAAATCATTCATTCAAAATTTCAAAATATTCACGTGATCTTTCACTAATTCTTTTAGAGACTGATAATACTATAAATACCTTTTAAGACAATGTCTATATCCTACTCATTCCTGGCTATTTCACAAAAAAATCACTATTATATAGCTCTTTCTCTAAACAGAAACATCTAATACTAATTACGATGTGAGTCCAGTAGTTAAAGGCTTGTTTACATGTTCATGGAGGGATTTATGAAGGAAACTTATGTTAGTAAGCCTGTGCCTTACATAATCAATTTAATACATGATAATCTCCTTTTAATAACAAAAATTGTTCTGAGTACAATTCAGGTGATGGAATCACCAGAAGGGCTGTAATTAATGATCTGTATATTCAGGGAAAGACACAGATCCCTGTTTTTATTCTTGCAGAAATGTGTGATAAATCTGCTGTTTGTGCTGTGTGAATCATTTACACAATCCTGTTACTGCAGGATTTTTGTGGGAGTACTGCTGTTTGTCACCAAGTCCTCACTGCTACGTGTGTTCTAATTTCTCCGTGCGTACAACTTGAGTGTTTTGATAGATTTTCAAAGTCATTAAGTGAGTCTTTTTTTCTCTCTCTCATTTTCCTCTCACAAGCCAAGTTCAAAACAAAAACTTCTGTGCTTTGTCTGCGTATCTTTGGCTGTGTTTCATCGTGACATGCACTGCTGTTCTTTTAGCACCAAAATGTTGGCACACATTACTGAAAATTTCACACCATCTCTTGCTGGATCAGCAAGCTTAACCTACCAAAATCTGGTGTTGTTGAATGGTTTTTGACTGATAATCAATCTTTTTGCTGCTCGACAGTTGTTGCTGGGACACAGACTAGAGCAGGTGGCAGATGTGCCTTGTCTTTTGAGAAAAGAGAGACTAGGTGAGCTTGGGCACAGAGTGACATATTGCGTGTCCATTAAAAGGGTAAGGATAGCAGCAAAAAGTCACTGCTGTAAGTAGAAAAGCCACCAATACCAGAAAATAGGCCTTTAAACACCCTGTTTGCAAGTTTAATGGAACTGGAAAATGACAGCTCATGGGGTAGAATTCCACATGCTCAGAAATCAGAACCGGCGTTAAAAACATCCACAAATTCTCTGTAAAACATCCACAGTATCTTTTTTACTTAAAAAAAAATATACATATAATGAATGGTAATGTAGAGATCTTCAAAATGCTACAGTATATTGAAGATAGGTTTTAGAGGTGTATAGGGACAGGCAGTACCCGTTTTATATTTTCTTTCTCTAGCCCATGACTGGGCAGAGAGCAGAGAGTGGTGTGACTGGTCAGGATAAATCAGTGTAACACACTGGTTTCAGTGTGTTTGTACATTGCAGTCCTGACCACACAGGTATACCACACAGGTCAAATGTCTGCAGCAAATATTTTTTACATGGGAATGGAAGATCAGTGATACAGTGTAAATCCCTGCAAATACGTACAAGTGATGGCATGGAAATCAGACTGACTTTTTACAGGTGTAGTTAAACAGGAATATTTGCAAGGTCAACACCTTGGTAGAAATTTGTATTTCAAGTAGAAATCACAAAATTTGTCAGAACTTTGCACACATTTTTCATTGCTTTGAGTGGCATCAGTACCTGGATGAAGTCTAACCCCTAGTGATGGCTGATGTCTCAGTTTATTGGGATTTCTTAATCTTCTCATCTTTCTAAAATACTAAAATTTAACTTCAGGCTTTGATTAAGTGAAGAAGGATTCAAATGAAAGGTGACAAATTGCATGATCTGGGATAAACACTGAAAGCCATTGCTGCTTCTAATTTAATTCAGTATTTATGATAAATACATGTGACATATCAGTGACAGGGTGCCATTCCAACAGGAGTTTAGCAAAGAAAAATGTGTCAAATTTCAAGCATTTAAATCCCATTTTGGGAGGGACTATTGTGGGACTAGTGTGGTGTATAACTGTGCCAAAGAGCTGACTCTCTGTAGTGTGTAGTTCCTGCATGCCATTTGGTGATGGTCAATGGTCATATTTAATTAACTATTCCTTGGAAATTTATAGCAGCACACGTACTTGAGTGTTTGTTTGCAGACAAGTATATTTAGCAATTGCTGAATTTCAAAATATAGTGGGTATTTTATTTATTCTTTTATTACCTTGTGTCTCTCCTGCCAGCTTTTATTGTGCCTCCACACCTCACTACCACTGAATTTCAGGTGTTTTCCAGTGTACTACTTCGTGCTTCCTTCATTAAATACCAGTTTCTTCAACTGGTACTGTCTTATTTCTATTGGATTTAATTGCAGTGACTTTAGCAAACTTGCTGAGTAAAAGAATCAATTAGCTATCACTCCTTCATAAAAAAATTCTGCATATCAGTCATGCTATTGTGGAAAAAATGGCTTCTTGAACAATTCATGGTCCATTCAGCAATTTTGCAGTTTCTGTGTTTGCCATTTACCATGATCTTGCTTCAGAGTGTGATTACAATTAAAATACGGCATCTTTTCTGCAAGGAATGTCAGTGGAAAGATGGATTCTAACCATTGATCAGTTTGGAAATGTTTAAATTCCAAGCAGCATTCCAAGTACTCCAGGGCTTTTTCTCACCAGCACATAAAAATCAAAATTGTCTTATTTTATTTTTCAGAAAAAAAAGAATCTTCACTTTGAACTCGAAATTAATACATTTTATTACAAAATTTTCTTTAATGACTGTATTGTATGTTATTATTTCAGTGCATTTATACTGTGATTTTGCATGGAAAATACCCATAAAATATGCAGCAATATGTAAATCATCATATATTATGAGCTTATCCTTGTTTTATGTTGGAGATCTCAAGACATAAACCAGAGGTGTGTTGTAAGATATAGACATTTTGTCTTGCACCATTATATATCAAAATAGAATTGATTATTTCCACAACAGCTTGACCATAACCTGAAAGAATAACACAACAACACAACCCTGCTCTTTGAGAAGGATGCCAGCAACACTTAGAGTACATTTTAAGGGCTTCTCTCAGAAAACTAGTTTTGGTCTTTTATTGTGGAAAATTCAGATTCAAATTACTATTATTCTTACAGCCTTTTTCTGTTGTGAGGACCTTTTTGAAACCTGAAAGATGCCAGTTTATGAGCTATTGCAATACTGAAGTCTCCTTTCCAGCTGCTCAGTGGCATTGAAGTCTTTAGTCTTCTTGGTTTTTTCTTTAATACAAGAATCTAGTGGTAATAGATATGCCACTCTAACATGCCCTGTCTTTTCTTTAGATTTTTCCCTTAGCAAACTCTACTACTTCCTTCGGCATAAGAATCAAAGGCACATGTATCAGTGAATCACAGAATCGCACAGAATTGCAGAATCAATCACAGAATCACACAGAAACACACAGAATCAGTCACAGAATCACAGAATCATTGAATTGCTGAATCACAGAATCACACACAATCACACACAATCACAGACACATACAATCACACACAATCACAGAATCACACAGAATCAGTCACAGAATCACAGAATCATTGAATTGCTGAATCACAGAATCACACACAATCACACACAATCACAGACACATACAATCACACACAATCACAGAATCACACAGAATCAGTCACAGAATCACAGAATCATTGAATTGCTGAATCACAGAATCACACACAATCACACACAATCACAGACACATACAATCACACACAATCACAGAATCACACAGAATCACAGTCACACAGAATCCCAGAATCCCAGAGAATCCCAGAATCCCAGAATCCCAGAGAATCCCAGAATCCCAGAATCACACACAATCCCAGAATCCCAGAACCCCACAGAATTACAGAATCACACAATCTCACACAATCACAGAATCACACAGAATCCCAGAATCCCAGGATCACAGAATCCCACAATCCCACACAATCACAGAATCACAGAATCCCAGAATCCCACAGAATAACAGAATCCCACAATCCCAGAATCACACAATCACACACAATAACACAATCACACACAATCACAGAATCTGCTGAGTTGGAAGGGACCCATCAGGATGGTGGAGTCCAGCTCCTGGCCCTGCACAGGACACCCCAAGAGTCACACCTTGTGCCTGGGAGCATTGCCCAAACTCTTTTTCAACTCTGGCAGATTCAGCAGTGCTCCACAGCAGATTTTGATAAATATTTTCTTCCAGATGACACATATGAAGTCATGTTGATGGCACGATGACCACAACAAATGTGTATTTTCAGATTTCGACTTTTCTTCCTGGTCTTTGGCTTTACTGTCCTGCCCATTAATGGCAGTTTGTTAACGAAATATGAGAGACCTTTGTGATGTACTTCAGCTCAATGCTGTTACTGCAGTAAGGACATTTTCCACCATGATTTCTGGGAGCAAGAATTAGCCTTTAAAAAGGAAAAATGAAAACTTAACTAGATGTAAACTGATAATCAAAAGTGATAATGAATTTGCACACACATAAGCACGTAAGGCAAGTTGGTCAGGGTAAAAGAACACCAGATGGAATATTTTTTTCAATAATACCTTGGGAACTTTTTTGTGATTGAAAAGTCATAATTCAAAAATTACATAAGTGTAAGATTAATTATACAAATGGAATCGTTTAGATAACCAGCCAACACCCATTCCAATGTGCTGCTAACAGAAATGACTAAACACTTCATATGAAGCTTCAACTTTTTCAGCTGATTGTATAAAATGATAGTAGCTAATACATTCCACATAAATACATATATACAGATAAACAAAATGCCTTATTTCTTACCCTTTTACCCTCTTAAAAGCAGAGTTTTATGTTGTACTTTGGTTTAGAGCAGCAAAGAATAAGATGTATTCATTAGTTAGGTGTCAGTACTTCGTTTTGAGGGAATGCAGACTCTGATCCCATAATCCACCTGAATTTAAAGGCGAGAACTTAAATTCCTTCACAAATTTCTGCTTATTACAGATTGCAGCTCAGGATGTAAGATGTCTGGATTTGACAGGGTGTCTTTCTGTACCTTTTCATTAAATCCACATCTGCAGGAATATAAACATGATAAAGAGGTCTGTAATAAAATTCTGTATTAATAATAAAAAAAAGTATAATGCTATTTTCTAGACTGGAAATATACTTTCCAAATATGGCTTAAAACTGTATGTTGAATAAAAGAACATGGAAACAATAAGGTACAGCCAACCCAATTTAAATTAAATGTTAAAAGTACAGCTCCATTTACCTAGGGCTTGGACTTGTGCTAACACCTCCCCTGCAGTATCCCAGAAGACAAATTTTTGATGAAACTTTATGAATACAAAGAACCAGTAGTTACAGGAATGATTTTCCCTACCTCTCACATGGGAACAGATGAAGAGCTTGGCCTGTAGAGCCTTTGTCTAATCCCTTTGTTTACACTCAGGCAGAGTGTTTAAATGAAACTTTCTTCAAGAAATGTAAAACACTGAGAGCTGTATCCCCACTAATCTGGAGATTGCAGGAAGAACGTGGTTAAAATAATAAACCAATAATTTAATAATCAATAACAAATAATTGAATAATATTAAAAAGAAAATAAAACAATTTATTACTACATCTCTGATGCCTGATATAAAAACACCCTCAACCCAAAATGATTACCAGCCATGCCAAATGGAGAAATTCATTGAAATCCTGCACAAGACAAAGGGTCTTCCCACCGTTATCATTCTAGATCCAGTGCTCAAAAGTTCAGGGGAAAAGTGGGGAGGAATGGTGAGGATAAATGGAGAGAAGGGGTGACTGAGAGGCATTCTGCCTCTTCTCTCTGAAGGAAAATTGCTTGCATGGTAAACCATCAGCCCATCAACTGAGCTTGGGTTGGCAGCCAAAAAGCCTGGGAGTTGTAACATTTCACCCAGGCCCTGAGTTTCTATCATTCTGCATTTTTGCTGCAGTGTCTTCAGGGCTTGTCTCGTTTATTCTGTTTGGCATTTACACCTGTTTAATCCCCAAATAATTTCATGTTTCCTTGGGTGCAAATAAGGTAAGGATTCATATGAAATTGCATGAACAAATATTAATTACTTCTTTTTAACTCTTCCAATACCAATGTTTTATTTCTTCAAACAATTTTTTTGCTTCTGGAGTGCTCAAGTATAATCATAGTTTTTAGTATTGATTCCCTCTTCAGTTAGACATATTAGCATTTTAATTGGTAGTCATTTAAAATTTTTCAATTATTTCCCAAAGTAACTTCATTTTTTGGGAAGGAATCGTAGCATGCTTTTTGTAAATTCTACATTTCAGATTCCTATCACACAAAAAATAATGAAAAACATAGATCATTCATCGATGAACCTACGCTTTTATTTGTGTGTTATGAACAGAATACAGAAGCACTTTCACATTCTGGGGACCTTCTTGATTTTAAGTGGGCTCTCCTGCCATGACCTATTTTCCTTAAGAGTTCACAGAAAAGGTCAGGGTGAGGGGATGAAGCTTGTTGATTGGCAGAGAAGATGGGATGTTTGTAATTTTAATCAAATTTAGTATTAAGACATACTTCAGATTATATGTCAGCCTGGTGTTAGTGAGTTTAAAAGCTAATGACAACTGCTGTCATTATTAGTTACATATAGCCATTGTGCCCGTGGCAATAAATGATGGCACTTCAGAACATGCAGAAACAAAAAGCTCTCAAGTATTCAAAGAAAAGGGAGTGACTGTAAACTTAGTTAAACACAGGAATGTGACCTGGCATGATATGTTTCCCAAATAGAGAGGCATCTGGAGTTTGAACAAGAGCATGATTGAATGCAGCATTATCTGTTCTTACCACTAGAACTTAAATTTTAGGAAACTTGGGCCTTTCTTCCTATTTCATAAAGATATATCAGGGAGTTTCATATTTATTCTAATAACACTTTTATTGCTACATAAGATGTATTTTGGATTATTTTCTCTGTTACTGTTCTGTACACTTTAAAATGTGTTGCTCAGTTTTTCAAAATCCTAAGAAGTGGGAGCTGAGAAAAATTATGTCCTCTTGTTCACAGATGAAAATGTATCTTTCCAGACAGTAAGTTTTGGATTCATGAAGTTTCGAAGTTTGCTCATGGCAGTTTTTGGTATTTATTTCTGTGAAGGTGAGGAAAGAGAAAGAAGTGAAACAAGATGTGTCTACATAGGCATAATGTAATATATAGTCTACAATATCAATGTATTTGTAATGCCATTTGCTATTCCATTCAAACCTGTTAGTTTATTGCTTTTTTATTGTTGAAGAAAGTTTCTCTACAAGTCTGTAAATCTTGTTTAAGCAACAACAGCATAAAGGAATTGTGAATGAAAGGGTAGAGGTGTCGGGAGAATGAGAAAACTGAATTTTGAAATCAGCTCAACGTAACAGGAAATACAAACCTGGGCTCAGATCATGGTCAGTGCAGTCCTCAGACAGGGACTTAGGAAATGTGAGGATTGATCCTAATCAATATGAGGATTTCAGGGCTCTAAGAGTTTTTATTGTTATTCTACAAGGGCCATTCTTCATTCCTAGCAGTGAGCCTCTAAGCCATCCTGTCATTAAGAACCCTTTTGCTGGAGGAAGGTATTTCTTGGCCTGTGAATTTCGGCTGTAATTCTGCTCTCTTGGGCTGATTAGAGCTTTACAGCTGCTTTAGCCAGCAGTAGCAGTGGTACTGTGTGTTTGGGCAGGGGCTCCTTCCATTTGGGTTATATATTCTCTTTACCCACACTTCACAGGGTAATGTCAGTTTGCTGAGTTAATCTTCACTTTCTGTGCCAAATTATTCACTAGTGTTGCTGATCTCGTTTGCGTAATTTCAACATCTAACAATGAGTATAATGCCAAGAATAATTAATAATTAAATAAATTATTTAGTAAATTAATAATTTAATTTTTGAGAATTGTGGTAAATTCTGGCACAAAAATTGATGAAAAATATGTGTATAAAAATTTGGCTAAGATTTGTAGATTTGCAGTACCAAGCACTCAGTGTTAACATAGCGGTTTTTAATTAAGGTACATTAGAGTTGGTAGTAGCTTCTACAGCTGTCTGCTACACAGAGGCAGATTACTGAGAATCACAGAATAAATTGCCTTGGAAAGGACCTCTGCAGGTCACCTCAGCAAATCTCCTCAGGTGGGGAAAACTTCAGAGGCAAGTCTGGACATGAATAAAATCCACTTGTTGTGTTGAATCAATGCTGGTAGGTCCTGGTAGATGATCCAAGGAACCAATGCAAGAAGCACTTAGATGCCAAATAGCTTCCCTGGTGTTTTTGCTTTTGGTTTTTTTGTTTGGTTAGGTTTTTGGTGGGTTTTTTTTGGTTTTTTTTTTTTTTTCAGTTGTTATAGGATATTCTCTCTCCCTAAAAACCCTGGCAATCTTCTCCTTTCCACTGTCCATTTTTGCTCTATTTCTGTTATTTATCCTTGTCACAAAAAGGTGTCAAATCTCAAATCTCATTTGATGCCTCTGCTTAAACACCTCGTTTGGTCGTTATGTAAGCCTGGGGTTATAAAATCCTTACCCTAGTTCTAAATAAATTCCTTATTGTCAATGGTCTGTAAAGTCAGATTCCCATGGCTGTTTCTCATTTCTTTTCTTTTCTT
>VWZV01001533.1:421-12395 GCA_013397155.1 Irena cyanogastra | reverse complement strand
GCTGACCTTGCACTGCAACAATCAGGAAGACTTCAGTCAGGCTTTCCGCAGTGTTGTGGAGCAAAGATGAGAGACAATGGACTTAGATTGAAATGGGAGGTTCTGACTAGGTATAAGGAAAACCTTTTTCACTGTCAGGACAGTCGAGCATTGGAAAAGCCCAGAGAATCTGTGCATTTTTCATTCTTGGATGTTTTCAAGACCTGGCTGGATAAGCCCTGCATAACATGGTGTCGTGGTTTAGGAGTGATACTTCCCAATTCAATGCCTCCACCAAGACTCTCCCAAACTTCGTGCCCCTCTCTTGCTCTCCCATTTTCCCCTCCCCCTCCTGCTGTGGTGGGCCCCGGAGATACGGAGGGCAAAGATCATGGGTTGAGATAAGAAAAGGAACAGTGACAGCAACAATACTAATGACAAAGGGTACAAGAAAGGAAATGATTCACATGGAAACCCCCCTACAATATCGGATGGCTTCCTCTGCCCCACTTACTCCACTGGAAGGCGCCCCTTTTCCCCAGAAGACACTCCCTTTCCCTTTGCCCCCAGCAATGATGTGAGGTAGTATAGAATAACCTCTGGGTCCTGGCCATGCCCCCTCACAGCTACTGCAAAAATTAACCCTGTCCTGGTTAGAACCAGGACACATGGTCTTGCTCACCCTGCTTTGACCACAAGGATCAACTAAAGGCCTCCTGAGGTTCCTTCTTAACTGAATTATCCTATGATCCTGTGACTGATAAATGATCACTGTGCTTCATCTTCTGCAGGCATATACTGTGGTAAATAGTGATAGAAGAAATGTGACTCAAATGCAAGTGAGAAGTAATTGTATAGCATGCCAGCATCAGTATTTTAGGAGGTTTTGTGCTAAAGGACTTGTGAGACTTGTGTAAATGGCAGAGACTAAATGTGGTTGTTTTTCTTTAACTCTGTACACAAAATTGGTGTTTGAGCTTATCAGTTTAACAACATTGTGAATCTAAGCTACTTCCACTCAAATATATGATTACCATTGTCACCTAAAACTGGGAAATAAATGTTCCAAACAATTTTTTTATGTTAGGAAGCAAACATTGCTTTATCAGCAGCACTGGATGCATGGGGAATTCTCCTCAAAGCATGCATGCCCAGTAACCTAACAGACCAGGTTATATTCCTGAAACTAATATATATTCTTCATATGTCTATTACATTTTCATCACATTTCCTGAATACAAGCATACATGCTTGTTATTTCCACGAACATATTTGTATATGAGTAGGGGTCTTTTGAGGGTCTTTGGTGATCATTTGGGAACATCCCATTCCTTTAAATTCCCTTTTATATTCCCGGATCAACTGATGAATCTTTCCTCCTTGAGAGTATCTCACATATGTGGTCAGGTCACAATGCATTTCCCTTATCATTCTTTACTCCAGCACTCTCTCTCTGTTCTCAAAACTAAGACATCTGCTAGTACATATTAATCACTGATATAAGTAAACAAGGAAGCATTAGCTGGCACAAGACTTATTAGTCACAGATGTAGGGAGTTAACACAAGGCCACAGTAATCTCTGGCATTTTTACTAAGCACTGTATGGTACAAAACTAAGCATTAACCACTAATATAGGGATCATATACTACTGTACTAAATTTAAAAGAATTTTCTGACATCTCCCCCCACTGCTGCGTAGACTTCTTCTTAAAGAAATATAACTTATTCGGTAACCACTCAGCCAGAAGAATATTTGAATTATTTTTCTGGTTAAAGTTGCTGCTGTTTCAATTGGTTGTCTTGGAACTTGTTTTGAAGGTATACCTTTCATGAAAATTCCTGAAAACAGCTGATTGTACAATTCAGATTGTAACATTTCAGCATTCGAGAGGCTGAAAAAGTGGAAGAGGAGCTTTTTGATTCACCTGTATGTTAGCTTTACTTTTCTTATTGATAAAGCACACAAATGAAATACTGTTACTAATGGTGTGCTACCATTTTGACTTCTTCAAGAAATTAATAAACCCTGATTGAGAGAACCAGTTCTTGATGCTGCAAGAATCTTGCCAGATGTTTACTTCCTCTAATCTTGCATTTTAGAAATGTATTGAAGAGGTATGGATAAGTAGTGCTATTTAGAGTATGTGATCTGTGACAGTGAGGGTTTTTGCCTATAATTTGGAGTGAAAGCGATTGGTTATGCTGATAAATTTTCTAGTGACAAACAGCAAGTATCTACACTGAGCTTTTTGTTGCTACTATCATTTGTCCTTGAAAGTTTGGTTGACAAATTGCAAACTTTGATAAAGAAAGTTAGCAAAATAATTAATTGTTTGCTTGGGAGGACAAAACAAATGGCACTAGACACCAGTCCAGAGAAAAAACACAGGAAAGATGTTATATCTAATCTTTCTTATATAACATAGAAATGTGAGACAATTACTGAAGGTATGTGTACAGACTGCATTTCTGTACTTCTGAGATGGAAGTAGTAGGGACTTCTGGAGACTGTGATTGTACAGCTCTGAATTACTTCAAGACTGGTGTGTCATGATGGATGATTACAGTCTCTTTAGGAGGGATGGGGAGGGCAGGTAAGGTTGGGGAGGTGTGGTACTGTATGTAATGGAGGGACTGGAATGTGTGGAGCTTACAGTTGGCCATGGCGTGGTTGAGATTCTCTGGGTAAGAATCAAGGGGCAAACAAATAATGAGGATGTCATTGTGAAAATCTTCTATAGACCTTCTAGCCAGGACCATGACACTGATTAATTATTCTTTGAGGAACACCTCTAAATCAACCACCCTTGTCCTTATGGGGGACATGAACTTGCCAGTTGCTAGCTGGGAATATCACACACCTGGTACAAACAGGTCCAGAAGATTGCTAAAACACCTGGATGACAACTTCATGGAACAGGTCCTAAGGGAGCCGACTTGGAAAGATGCCCTCCTTGATCTGCTGCCGGTCAACACAGGATCTCATGAGCAAAATTATAATTGGCAGCCATCTTGGCCACAGTGACCATGAAAAGATTGAGATTAAAATCTGTTGACAGGAGGGAAAGTGCCAGCAAAACCTCAGCTCTGGACATGAGGAGAGCAGACTTCAGGCTGCTCAGGGAACTAGTGAGTAAGGTCCCCTGGGAAAAAACTTCTGAAGATGCTGGAGTCCATCAGTGCTGGTCACTTTTTAAACATCACCTCCTAAGGTCACAGGAGCAGGAAATTGCCCAATGTTGGAAATCAAGCAGGCGAGGCAGAAGGCCAGGCGTGGCTGAACAGTGATCTCCTCTTGGAAATAAGGCTAAAAAGGAAGGTGTGTACCCAGTGGAAGCAAGGTCAGGTGGTATGGGAAGAATACAGAGATGCTGCTCGCCACTGGAGGGAGAAAATTTGTGTGGCCAAAGCTCAACTGGAGTTGGAGCTGCCAAAACTGTGGGGAACAATAAACAGAGTTTTTTAAATACATTAATAGCAAAAGGCAGTGAAGAAATAACACTGGCCCATTACAGGATGAGGATGGTCACCTCACAAACAGGGACATAGATTAGACAGAGATGTTTAATGCATTCTTTGCCTCCATCTTCGGCTCCTCAAAGAGCTGCTGATGTCACCACGAGGCCTCTCTCAATGATTTTTGAATGGTCTTGGGAATCTGGAGAGACTTCAGCTGACTGGAAGCTGGCAAACATCCCAATTTTAAAGAAGGGCGAGAAGGATGATCCTGGAAACTACAGGCCTGTCAGGCTCACTTGAGTGCCTGGTAGAATTATGGAGAGGAAGAGTAAAGTTGGGACGATGAACTTTAGGAAAGCAAACTTGCAGCTCTTCTAGGAGTCAGTCAATATGAACCCCTGGGAAACTGCCCTCAGGGACAAGGAAGCAGAACAGAGCTGGCAGATGTTGAAGGAAGCCTTTCATAAAGCACAAGAGCCAGTGATCTTCAGGAGCAAGAAATTGGGCAAGGAAGGCAAGAGACGAGCATGTCTGAGTAGGGACCTGCTGGTCAAACTAAAAGGTAAGAAGGTAATGCACAGGCAATAGAAACAAGGATAGGTATCCTGGGAAGAGTATAGGGATGCAGTCCAGTTGTGTAGGGATGGGGTCAGGAAGGCCAAGGTGTCCTAGGGTGACTTTATGATGCTTGTATCCCCAATCGTCTGTTCTGTTTATGCTGGATATTATATTCTGTGCCTTCAAGATGGATTCCAAGAGCGAAGGCGGGGAGAAGAAGAAGAAGCATGGAGTTTGTTATCAGAGACTGCACCCACTCCTCCACATTCTGCCCTGGACTGTGTTGTCTGGGCACGGACGGAGCAGAACAGAGCTCGCCTTTGCTTTTTAGTTAGTGTTAGCTAGCTGAGGCAGAGAAGTCTTCCCTGGACTGTTTTTCTCTCCCTTTTCTTGGAACTGTTCGAACCTGCTCTGGACTGGGGACCCAGGGAAGCACCGAGAGCTTGCACTTTGTGGCCCACACCCACCGGGCCTGCTCTGGGCAGCAGCCTTTCCCAGTACCGGAGGGACTGACAATGGAGTGACCCCCCCACAGGAGAGACTTTCTGAATTTGTCATCTCTTCAGAGTGGTGAATGAGTTTTCTCACCTGGTATTGTTCATTCTTTGTGCTGGGGAGTGCTTCGTCTGTTAAATAAACAGATTTTTTCCACTTCTTTCTGAGGAAATTTTTCCTGAACCGGTTGGGGGGAGGGGCCATGTGGGTTTGCTTTCTGGGGGGGGGCCCTTTTGAAGGTTTTTATCTCCCAAATTTGCCCTAAACCAGGACACAAGGCAAAGCTGGAACTGAACCTGGCAAGAGACGCAAAGAATAACAGGAAGGACTTCTACTAGTCTGTCAGCAGTCAAAGAAGGTGTTACCTCCCTGATAAACAGTGCTGGAAAACTGTTAAAAGCGGACAAGGAGAAGGCTGAGGTACTCTACAATTTTTTTGCCTCAGTCTTCAATGCCAACCTCTCTTCCTACACCTGTCAAATGGATGGACAGCAGGACGGGGACTGGGGGAGAAAAGTCCCTCCCACTCTACAATCAGGCTCATGACCACCTGAGGAACCTGAATGTACATAAGTCCATGGGACCCGATGAGATGCATCCCAGAGTCCTGAGGGAATTGACTGATGTAGTTGCCAAGCCACTCTCCATGATATTCGAAAAGGCATGGCAGTCAGGCGAAGTCCCAGGTGACTGGAAAAAGAGAAATATTGTCCCTATCTTTAAAAAGGGTAGAAAGGAGGACCCTGGGAGCCACTGCCCTGTCAGCCTCACCCCTGTGCGTGGGAAGATCATGAAACAGACTCTCCGAGAAGCTCTGCTAAGGCACATGGAGGACAGGGAGGTGATTTGGGACAGCCAGCACAACTTCATCAAGGGCAAGTCCTGCCTGACCAACCCAGTGTCCTCCTCTGGTGGAGCAACTCCGTCAGTGGACAAGGGAAGGACTACAGATGTCCTTTCTGTGGACTTCTGTAAAGCCTTTGATACGGAGCCCCACAACATCTTTCTCTCTAAATTGGAGACAGATGGATTTGATGGCAGGACTCTTCAGGGGAGAAGGAATTGGTTGGATGGTCGCATCCAGAGGGTTGTAGTCAACAGCTCTGAGGCTCAATGGACATCAGTGACCAGTGGTGTCCCTCAGGGGTCTGTACTGGGACCAGTGTTATCTTCATTAATGACACAAAGGGATCGAGGGCACCCTCAACAGGTTTGCAGATGACACCAAGCTGGGTGGTGCAGGTGACTCACCTGAAGGACAGGGGCATCCAGAGGGACCTGGACAACCTCGAGAAGTGGCCCACTGGAATCTCATGAGGTTTAACAAGACCAAGTGCTGGTGCTGCACCTGGGTCGGGGCAATCCCCGGAATCAGTCCAGGCTGGGGGATGAACAGATCAAGAATCACAGAATCACTAGGTTGGAAGAGACCTTTAAGATCATTGAGTCCAACCCATGCCCTAACACCTCAACTAAACCATGGCACTGAGTGCCACATCCAATCTTTTTAAAAACATATCCAGGGATGGTGACTCCACCACCTCCCCGGGCAGACAAATCCAGTACTTTATCACTCCTTCCATAAAAAACTTTTTCCTAACATCCAACCTAAATTTCCCTTGGTGCAGCTTAAGACTGTGTCCTCTTGTTATGTCAGTTGCTGTCTGGAGAAAGAGACCAACTCCCACCTGACTACCACCACTTTTCAGGAAGTTTTAGAGAGTGAAGAGCAGCCCTGGGGAGAGAGACTTGGGAGTGCTGGTTGGTGTGAGACTGGACATGCCCCATCCGTGTGTGCTGTCACCCAGAAAGCCCTGTGTGCTGGGCTGTACCCAAAGAGGAATGGCCAGCAGATCGAGGGAGGTGATTCTGTCCCTCTACTTTGCTCTTATGAGATCCCACCTGCAGTGCTGCCTCCAGCTCTGGAGTCCCCAGCATAGGAAGGACATGGGCCTGTTGGAGCAAGTCCAGAGGAGGCCACCAAGATGATTAGAGGGCAGGAGCACCTCAGCTATGAGGAAAGGCTGAGAGAGTTGGGACTGTTTGATGGGGCCCTGAGTAACCTGATCTAGTGGAAGGTGTCCCAAAAAGATATGATATTGTAAAGACTAGATGTCCATGAGCAAGGCCAACAAAGGGAACCTGCACCAGCAGCGCATGATAGTTACCGTAAAAGGAAATGTTGAATGATTGTAGTGGGTGACTCTGTTACGGGACACTGAGGCCCCCATCTGCCAGCCTGATAGAGCTGGGAAAGGTATGCTGCCTACTGGGGGCTGATATCCATGATGTTGCCAAGAGTGCCCCAACTTGTCAAGAGTATAGACAACTACCCGCTATTACTTTTTCATGTGGGTACAAATGATGCTGCAAGCCAAAAAGTAGGTAGGATCAAGTTAGAGTATAAAGCCCTGGCAAGGCAGGTGAAAAACATCTGTTCCCAAGTCATCTTCTCATCTATCCTACTGGTCAGAGAAATGGGGATCGCCAGAAGCAGACGCATAGTGCAGATCAGTCTGGCTCTGTGGCTGGTGCCATCAAGAAGGTTTTGGCTTTTATGACAGTGGGTTGTGCTTTAATGATTGCAGCTTGTTAGGGAGAGATGGGTTCCACCTGTCTTAAAAGAGCAAGAGAAGTTTTGGCAGCAGGTTGGCCAATTTGGTGAGATGGGCTTTAAACCAAAGGACTCGGGGATGGGGTCCAAAGTGGCAATACTCATGCCATTGCTTCCTCCTGGGGAATAGGTCATACCAGTCATTGCAGTGAATGATATTCCTTGACTGCCCCTCAAAGTAAGGATCAAAGGGAAAAACCACATTGAGGGTGGTTATGGTTATGGTTATGGTGAATCCTCTTATACCCCTTCTAGGGAACCTGCATGCCTAATTGCCTCTCTGAAGTGTCTGTATACAAACACATGCAGCATGGGTAATAAACAGGAAGAACTGGAAATCTATGTGCGGTTGCAGGGCCATGATCTCATTGCAATGACAGAGGCATGGTGGGACAGTTCACATGACTGGAATGTTGTTATGGATGGGTATGTACTTTTTAGAAAGGACAGGTCAGAGAAGCGAGGTGGTGGAGTTGATCTTTATGTGAGAGAGCAACTGGAATGTATTGAGTTCTACCCAGGGACAGACAAATGAGGTGAGAGTTTTGGGTGAGAATTAAGGGACAGGCTGATATAGGTGACATTGTTGTGGGTGTTTACTACAGGCCACCTGATCAGGAGGAGGAAGTTGATGAGGCTTTCTGTGGGCAACTGGAAATAGCCTCGCAGTCACAGGCCCTGGTTCTCCTGGGGAACTTCAACCACCCTGATATTTGTTGGAGAGTCAGCATGGCCCAGCACACACAGTCCAGGAAGTTCCTGCAGATCATTGATGATAACTTTTTGATGCAAGTGGTGGAGGAGCCAACAAGGAAAGGTGTGTTGCTGGACCTTGCACTAACAAACCAGGAGGGACTGATTGAAGACATGAAGGTTGGGAGCAGCCTTGGCTTTAGTGACCATGAGATGGTGGAACTCAGGATTCTGCATGAGGGAAGCAAAACAGTTAGCAGAACTAGAACCTTAAACTTTAGGAGAGCCAACGTCAGCCTCTTCAGGGACCTGCTTAGAGGAATCCCATGGGATGGGGCTCTAGAAGAGAAGGGAGTCCAAGAGAGCTGGTCAGTATTTAAGCACTACTTCCTCCAAGCTGAAGACCAATGTATCCCCATGAGCAAGAAATCAGGGAAAGGGGGCAGATGTGCATGGATGAGCAGGGAGCTTCTAGCAAATCTCAAATGCAAGAAAGAAATTTATGGGATGTGGAAAAAGGGACAGGTCATGTGGGAGGACTATAGGAATGTTGTCAGGGTATGCAGGGATACGACAAGAAAAGCCAAGGCTCACTTGGAATTGAGTCTGGCAAAGGACATCAAGGATAAAAAGAAGAGCTTCTGCAAGTATATCAGCCGCAAAAGGAAGATTAGGGAAAATGTGGGGCCTCTGCTGAATCCAATGGGTGTCCTAGTAATGGAAGATACAGAGAAGGCGGAATTACTAAATGCCTTCTTTGCCTCAGTCTTCACTGCTGAGGACGGCTCTCAGGAGTCGCATGTATAGTGGTTGGCAAGAAGAATTAGCAGTCTTCTCAAATCTGTAGTACAGACTTCAGTGCTCTCAGAGGTACTTGTTAAGAAAAATTATCATCTCACTCTGTCATTTAGAACAAAGGTAGAAGACATTTATTCAAAGATATTTTCTGACAGGGCCAAAATAAGCATTCATTCTTGTTTCTTTCTTCAAGTCAACATTTTTATACAAGGATGCTTCTGAATGCAGTAGTTTTAAGCTGGAATAGCCAAAGCTGAGGTTTTTCATGAGGCGTTTGAAACTCTGGAGAAAGTGGTGGGACCCTTCCCTGAAAAATATTCAGTGTGTGGAAAGTAAATATAATCTGTCCTGAAAAACCTCACAAATGTATGTTGTTCTTTGTCTCATATGCTATCCCTTTAAGTTTGAATTTCAAGTTATGCTCTTTGAAAATGAATGTCAATATAGTCTGTTAATCAAAATAAGTAATAATTTCTTTATATCTAGTACAAAAGTTGATAAGATTTCCAGAGAAAGATTCTGTGATTTTAGAAAATACAGTAGTAAAGGGCTTGGGGACTTCCCATCTTCTTAACCTCATGTTGGATCAGATGTACCAGTATCACTCTGAATAACTTCCATCTCATTTTTTTGTTAAAATGTCAGTAATGGAGTTTCCTTACTCTTGCCATGAAACCTGTTCAAATTCTTAGTGCTACAAAGGTTTTCCTCTAATGCTTAGCCTGAATAATTTTTGTTGCAGTTAGGCATGACACTTCTTGACTTTTTTCCAATGGGAGAGGACAAACAATTCACATAGATTTTATTTTTTTTTATTTTAGCAATCATTTACATATCAAATGATGTTATTGTGTCTTGCACCTATCTAATCTTCTACAGACTGAACAGCACCATTTCTTTCTATCGTATAAGTAATAATTTCTGAGCTTTTGTTTTTGATGTTTTTTATCTGAATTCTAGTTGGTCTGCATTTGTCTTGATGTTGTACCATCCTAAGTCATGGATACAACTCTATTTAAGGACTTAGAAGGATGAGTGGTCAGAAAGGTACTGTAGATGATGTTGTATACTACTGTCATATGAATATAGCTGCTCCTTTGGTGATAATTTAGATTCACGTTGCAAGCTGTTATAAATATATTGCTGTCTTTGTGTAGAGCTTACCTCTCTTCTCATGTTGTTACAATTGCTCTTTCTCAGATAAATAAAAAAGTTTGTGCTGCTTCTTACAGAATTTCTTTTGTTTAAAAAGATTATTCCACTTAGTCAAGAAAAGTGTAAATTTTGATTCTGTTTTTAAAAGCAGTTGTGGGCCTCAAGCACTCAACACCAAAAGCTCATTATGATCTTTAGATTAATAAAATAATTATGTTACATGAAAAGTTGTTAATGACAAATACTTTATGGTACTATTCTTAAGGCAGTGCTCTGGAAAGCTGCTTTTGTTCACCTGTGTTCTGTACATCCATTTTTACCAAGAACAACTGATATTTTGAAAGTTTTACAATAGGGTATACTGCAGTTTCGCAGTGTTTTTGTCTAGACCATACTTCTACAGCTTGTTGGTGAAATTGTTATGAGAAGCTATATAGAAAGTCATTAAAAAGTTGAGACATGACACTCAGTTCGTAATCCACAAGACATTGCTTTATGGAATAAAATTGTTTTGATTTGGTGGTACTTAACAAATTCGCTTTGGAATGCTGCCTCTTTATTATCTCAATCCTTATAGAGAAATTGTTTTTCTAGTATGTACTGAAATCATACAGACAATATGTAATACTGTGAGCAGCACTTTATCATCCTTTTGAAGGAACTGTATTTCACTTTTTGAATCTGCTGTGGAGTCATGAATTTTGAACGCTATTATTATCAGTTCTGAGACTGATTTAGCCAGGGTTCCAGAGTGAATTTGTCTGATCTCATTTTCATGAAAACACTCAGTTTATGTGAAGGTGGAAAATAGAATTGTATTAAATTAAAAAAAAACCTATGTACACATTGTAGCTTGAAATCTATTAAAATATTTAACAGTAGTTTGTGTATGTTTCTTAGGATCTGTCATCCCCTCAATTTTATCCAACACACCAACTATCTGTGAGTGCAATATGGATATTCTAGTCTTTTTCTTTTCCAGCTTCTGACTCCAAAAATTTCATAGAATCACAGAACGGCTTGGGTTGAAAGGGACCTTAATGACTATCGTGTTCCAACCCCCTACTGTGGACAGGGACACCTTCCACTAGACCAGGTTGCTCCAGGCCCCATCCAACCTGGTCTTGAACACTTCCAGGGATGGGGCAGCCACAGCTTCTCTGGGCAACTTGTCCCAGGGCATCACCACACTCACAGGGAAGACTTCTTTCCTAACATCTAATCTAGATCTACCCTCTTTCAGCTTTAAGCTCTTGCTCCTTGTCCTATTGCTACACTCCCTGATAAAGAGTCCCTCTCTGGCTTTGTTGCAGGCTCCCTTCAGATATTGGAAGGCTGCTCTAAGGTCTCCCTGGAGCTTTCTCTTCTCCGGGCTGAAGAGTCCTAATTCTCTCAGCCTTTCCGCATAGCTGAGGTGCTCCTTCCCTCTAATCATCTTGGTGGCCTCTTCTGGACTTGCTTCAGCAGGTCCATGTCCTTCCTGTGCTGGGGACTCCAGAGCTGGAGGCAGCACTGCAGGTGGGGTCTCACCAGCGCAAAGCAGAGGGACAGAATCACCTCCCTCGACCTGCTGGCCACTCCTCTTTGGATGCAGCCCAGGCTGCAGTTGGTTTTCTGGGCTGTAAGTACACATTACCAGCTCATGTTGAGTTTCTTGTCAACCAATACCCCCAAATCTCTCCCCAGGGCCGCTCTCGACCCATTCTCTGCCCAGCCTGTACTTGTGCTTGGGATTGCCCGGACCCAGGTGCTGGACCTTGCACTTAGCCTTGTTGACCTTCATAAGGTTCCTACAAGCCCACCTCTCAAGCCTCTCCTGGTCCCTCTGGATGGCATTCCTTCCCTCCAGTGTGTCAACTGCACCGCACAGCTCCATGTCATCAGTGAACTTTCTGAAGGTGCCCTTGATCCCACTGTCCATGTCACCAGAAAAGATGTTAAACAGTGCTGATCCCAATACCGACCCCCGAGGAAGGTCACTTGTCACCAATCTCCACTTAGACATTGAGCCGTTGACCACAACTCTTTGAGTGTGACCATCCAGCCAGTTCTTTATGCACTGAGTGGTCCATCTGTCAAATTTATGTCTGCAGTTTAGAGACAAGGATGTTGTGTGGGACAGTGCCAAATGCTTTGCAGAATTCCAGGTAGATGGCATCAGTCATCCTGCCCTCATCTACCACTGCTGTAGCCCTGTCATAGAAGGTCACCAAATCTGTCA
>VWZV01001532.1:424850-463502 GCA_013397155.1 Irena cyanogastra | reverse complement strand
GTCCCGCTCCGTGTCCGTGTCCCGCTCCGTGCCGTGTCCCGGGGCTCCGTGGCCGTGTCCCGCTGCGGGCCGAGCGCGGTGCCGGCAGAGGGAGTTCTGTGGGGACGGGACAGGACGGGACGAGGCACAGGCCGCGGCCCGCTCTCCATTTGGGGGCGCCCGGCGCGAGCTTTTCGCAGCCGGGGATGTAGCTCAGTGGTAGAGCGCGCGCTTCGCATGTGTGAGGTCCCGGGTTCAATCCCCGGCATCTCCAGGCGCTTCTTTTCTTCTTTTCACTTGTTTTTTTTTTTCCCGTCTCCCCGCGCGGCCGCCGGGCCCTCCAAGCGCCTCGCCGCCGGCACGACCCGGCCCTACCCGGCCGTCCCGGTGCCGCTTCCTCCCGCCCGGCATCCCCGCGAGGAAAATCAAAACGCTGCGGCCTCAAAACGCGGCGGCTCCTCCGGCGGCAAAAGGGAGTTGCATTGGCCGGGAATCGAACCCGGGCCTCCCGCGTGGCAGGCGAGAATTCTACCACTGAACCACCAATGCGCGCTCGGGCACCGTTCCCCGCCCCTGGCCGAGGCACCTCACACCATGTCACCGCTGTCGCCGATGTCGCGATGGTACCCGTGTCACCGACGGCGCCGATGTCACCACACCCACCTGCTTCGTTCTGTTTGTCAGCCCCACGCGCTCACGCAGCACTTCCCAGCCACCATTTCCAGGGGAAAAAAAGTTTTTTAAAAGTCAGCACTACTCGTTACACATTTTTCCTTTAAAGGATTAAAAAAAACCTGGGGAAGTGTATAATGCTCCCATCACACATGCCACAGCGTCTGGCCTGACTGTTGGTTTTGGCCTTGTTCGTCTCTCACAGATGCAGGATTATTAATCATTATTTCAGTAATCATTTTAAAAACTTTTTGTTCCTCAGCATATTCTTTGAAAAATTATTTTGCTTCTAAGCATTCTGTTTGTATCAGGGATAAACTAATATTATTCCTTAAATAAGGAAGGAGTGATTTAATGGAAGAACTTCAGGAGATTACAGGTGAAGGTTTCCAAGATTCTTTACACCTAGAATTATGGTTGGAGTCGATCTTAAAGGTCTTCTCCAACCTATATTGTTCTATGATCATCCTTTACATTTAAAAGCTTTCAGATCAAGTCACAAATGTGTATTTTTGTTCCTTTTCCATCCTGGAAGGACTTTGCCAGGGGAGGCCAATGGTTAAGGGCTCAGAGGCTCAGCTGATCCACCAAGGAATCACCAGAGTGTGCTCACGATGGTCTCTGTCACTTGCCAGGTGATGACATTTCAGCACACTGTGCCTGTGTGTGGTGATGCCAACAGTGAGCCCCTGCTTGTGCTGTGATGTGGCCGTGCTGTGTCCCAAAATAAACGATGCACACTCCTGATGCTCAGTGTGCCTTGGACACGCTCCCACAAACAGCCACACGTGAGCCAGAGCCCAAGGGAAAGCTGCAACGAGTGCTTCACATCGAGGGAACACTGAGGCTTACGTACAAAAGCGCTGGAGGAACGGGAGGAACAGCTGCACCCACCCCCTCGGCACGGGCCGGAGGCAGGCGCTGTCTGGGGCAGCTTTCTGGCACTGCGGGTCATGTTCCAGTGTCCTGTGTCTGGATGTGCAGAAACACCACCAGGTAACAACCCAGCACAGTTCCCTGTCCTTCTCAGCTTCCCCTGGCAGAAGGCGACACAATAAAAACTGTAAGTAATAATTATTATTTAGGCTGTTGCTTACGGTTGGATCAGTCAGCCTAGAAAAACTGTTCTCTCAGGCAAGCCCAGGACCAAAGCCCCCCAAGCACTCAGGCAAAAGATGCTCCTACTGAGAAGCCCCTAATGCCCCATTTTACTGTGTCTGGAGTCAGCCACGAGGAGGATTCCCCCTGCTTTTGTTCTGCCACCTCCTCTCCTTCCAGGCGAGCTGAGGCTCTGCCAGGCAGGCACATCTGGCAACATCTGTGCACAGCCACGTGGGCCCCAGCAGCATGTCCTCAGAGAGGGTCGTGGGGTCAAAGAGCTGGGGGCTGGCTGAGGTGGGAAAGCCTCTGAGATCACTGGGGGCAATGGGTCACTCAGTGCTGGCAAGGCCACCTCTGACCCCTGTCCCCAGGTGCCCCTGCAGGCAGAGCAGGAGGTGCTGCTTGCACCACTCCTTGGAGAATTATTGCACAGAGGGACACCAGTGACAGACTCGAGAGATTCCTTGGAGAATTATTGCACAGAGGGACACCAGCGACAGACTCGAGAGATTCCTTGGAGAATTATTGCACAGAGGGACACCAGTGACAGACTTTGCACTGCACTGCCCAGCCCAGAGCGGGAATGGAGCCTGTCCTTGCACTCAGGGTTAACAACCCCGAGAACCCTTCCTCATGTGCATTAGACTGTTTTGCATCTGTTCACAACATCTGGGAGTGCTGGCTGACGTCGTGTGGGGAATTCTGTCACCAGGAGGAGTTTGGCAGCTCCCAGGGCTCCCTGGGGCCCAGATGTCACTCCAGAACATGCTCTGGGAACCCGTTCCCAAGCTGTGTGACCCAGGCTCACACGTGGCTTCCCTCAGCACGGACTGTGAGCAGGAGGGTGCTGAACGGGGCAGAAATTGAGATTGCAACATTAGAAATGGTGGTCCAGAGCCTCAGAGCTGCTGGAAATCTCACAGGATCAACAAAACAAGGAGTTCTAAGGGGCTCCTTGTCTTAGTCACCACCATGGCTGGGAGAACGTTCCCTGCCAAGCTGCAGTGCAGATGGATCTGGTCCCTGTGCCCCAACGGACACGGCACGGCTGCAGCAAGCCCAGAGGAGGTTACAGAGCTGGAAAGGGACTGGAGCTCCCCTAGGAGCCTGAGAAAGCACGAGGGGAGAAGGCTCTGGGGACACCTCACAGCCCCTGCCAATATCTGAAGGGGTGTACAAGGAGCCAGAGAGGGGCTCTTCACCAGGAGCTGCAGGGAGAGGGCAAGGGAGAACAGCTTCACACTGACACAGGGGAAATTTAGGTTGGAAATGTGGAAGAAATCCTTTCCTGTCAGGGTGGGCAGGCCCTGGCACAGGTTCCCAGAGCAGTCGTGGCTGCCACTGGATCCCTGGCAGTGCCCAAGGCCAGGCTGGACATTGGGGCTGGGAGCACCTGGGACAGGGGAAGGTGTCCCTGCTTCTGGCTGAGGCCTGACAGAGCAGAGCCCAGGAGCTTCAGGTGTTTCTGCTGGCTCTGCTGTGCCCCTCTGAGGAGGATGCTGCAGCTCAGGGCCACCCACAGCCTCTCCCCAAGTTCAGCTGGTGCACTGTGACAGGAACAAGGTTGGGTTGATAGGCAGTGGTAAATCAGCTCAAATCAAGCTTAAAAGTGCAGGTGTGGCTTACCTGGGGTGTGGCCAGTGGGTATCATTCCCTCCCTCCTGCCTGCTGGCACAGACACGTGCTCCCATGCCTCGTGGAGGGACTGTGCAGTCACCCCACATAAAATGGGTGTTGCACTGATCTTTGTCCTGGCACATGAAAATGGGCAAGCGTGATGGCACAGCTGTAGCTGTGCCACTGGCTCTGATCCACCTCCTCACGTGCAGCTGTAATAAACCATGCACGTCCTGAAGGAGCGGCTGAGCCNAGGGCTTTTCCAGCCTCGGGGATCCTGGGATTCTGTAAATGGAGATTACAGAAATAAAGCCCAATGAGTAAATCAGAGTAGCACGAAAGACAGCAAACGGGTGTGTAAGAACCAGCTGGTGTTTCACTAACACACACACAACACTCTATCACCAGGCAAGCCCAGCCAAGGCTTCCAAAGCACCGAAGATAACAAGAGGCCTTGCGAAATGGCTTCCCAAAGCCTCTCCACAAAGGCTTCCCAAGCGTGTTCCTGTCCCTTCCTCCAGAGTGCAGAGAAATCGCTCCATCCCCGGCGAGCTCTCCGCTGAGTGGAGCACACGCACATCAACTCCATTTTAACAGGTCACGGAATGAGCCGGGCATTTAAAAATATCCACCTACCCAAAAGGACAAACGAATCCGCGTTGTGGAGCCCTCAGCAAAGATGGTTGGAACAAAACAAACAAAACAACCCTGGTAATCTTTTAGGGAAGACTTATAATGTAGAACAACTTGTCAGTGCGGGTTAAAGTTTTAAGGCCTAGCAATTTTGACAGCGTCCCTTTGAGCACAGCGAGCGCGCGGGGACGAGCAGGACAGCAAAAGGTCACTTGGTCACACATATCTGCTGCCTCCCTGAAGTTTAGCTCCAGACCCACTAGGCACGTCCCAATTAATTATTTAAATCTGCAGGGAGAAATATTTCAGTAGACGAAAAGGCATAATCTGAAATTCCGGGGAAGGTACAGGATGGCTGGCGTGGGCAAAACGGTGCTGAGAGAAGATGGGGTGAGATGTCCCTGCCACGGACACGGAGAGGAGCCACTCCCAGCCAGGAATGCTGATTGCTCCAGGTACCAGCCTCTCAGGGATTTTCCAATATCCTTTCTTTTTCAGTGGAATAGTCCTGGATCACAAAAGGTCACTGGAACCAAATTGACAATGATATATGTGGTTATTTAAAATAATTTTCCCCAGCACAATTATTGATGATGTTGCTGGCAATCTGTAAGTTCCTTATAAATGCATGGACACTCTGAAACTGTTCATCCCAGATCCTGTGTAAGGTGACCCAAAAGGAAGCCATTAGGCAGGCAGTGCCAGGGAAACGGGCATCGGAAGCAAACAGGAGACTCAAATCCTGGATTTGTTCATTACGGGATACCAGGCTGGGAATTTTAAAGTCATTGTATACGTCTTTGAACAGGTTTCCTAAGCTTTTCCTAATCAATCCAATGGAGAAAATACTTGGATAAACAGCACACATGTACAGTCACCAGGGCTGGTTTTCATCTGTCATTGTCTGGAGGAAAAAAATATTACAGCACAAATTCTGAAGAGCCTTTTGCCTTGCTTTTGCTGAATACAGTCTCTCACTCCAGCACACGTACAGAAAATAAATTTAATAGTTTTTTTTCATATTTCCTGCAACAACAAAGCTTCTCGAATGTTTAAAGAGAAAATAACTACTCTGGACTAGTCCAAGCAGTCTTGCTTTCTGGAAGATACTGTCATTCCTCCTTTCTTACCAACGGAATTCATGTTGTCCATCAGACCTAGCTCGGCTGTTTGCCCCAGAAAAACAGGGATGCTCCACGTTCTTTCCTTCCATTCTCTCCTGTGCTGCCATCGCAGGGAGAGGCCAATTAATGATGGTGTTTGTTCTGCTACAAATAACGTGACCTGTGACCTTATTCTTTCAAAAGTGCCATTTTTGCATTTGTTTCCACGGCTCAGGCCTGATGTGGGATCTCGATGGGACAGCAAACAATCAGACACAATTACAATGATAACACATCATGATAGAAAAATCAGCCCCTTTCCCTCCCCCAGACACAAACACGGCGGATGGATTTATCTGCTGCAGGGCAGGGGAAACACCTGAACACCAGCAGTAAGGAAACCACAGGGCTGTACCTGGAGTGACACCTGCCACCCACAGCCCGAGGTGGGAACGATTTAAACCAATGATTGAAACTCCCAACCGCAGCCAGGACTGAGCACCTGCACTTCCCAACGGCAGGAGCTGCCGTGGATCCTGCTGGAAAAATCTCAGCAGAGAAATTCTGCCTCTGTCTCTGTCCCTTTGTCTCAGCTCTCCTGCGATCCTCACCGCCCCTGCTCCTCACAAAGACATTTTCCTGAAGATAGACTAGCAGAAAACATATTTGTGAACGTATGAACAGATTTTCCTCTTATGATACATAACTTTGGCACGCAGTCAGGAAGCGATGATGATCTTTTCCCCCATCTTCCCTCGGTAATGAAGAGAAACTGCCTCTGGGCTTGAGGACAAAAGGTGAACTCTCCCTGCACACAATTTACACCTGCTGAGCACATGATTTCGAGCATCTGAAATTCCTGTCTTGGCAGGTGTCCCGGGGACCAAGCCACACACAGAGAGACTCTGGAGGTAATATTTTCATCCAGGCATTAAATAAAAAACAGACTTGAGAGGGATGAATTTTGCAATACTTTCAGGCATCTCATTTTTTTACCTAACCTTGTAAAATTCTTTCACTCTTCAAACTTATGAAGCCCAACCTTAAACAATGAGTAACTAAGATAAAAAGACTGTAGTAGTTGAACAGAAACCTAAAGTAGGGGAGAGAACAGCCCATCCCTGTTTATTGGTAGCTGCACTGTGAAGGTGAGGAGAACTTCTCTCGGAAAGTGAGATTGCTTGGGAAATGTGATCCTTACTAAGTTTTCACTTTCCCTTTATGAGGAAAGTAGTACAACGCTCTCATTTTCTACCCCCTTCAAGATTTTGTGGGTTGGAAAAAGCTGATGAGACACAGCAGTGCTAGGATGCAGAAAATGTTCACTTGGAAACCAGCTATAGATGTATTTTGTACTCATAAACTGCCCTGTATAAATCAAAATTTGTCATACATTAAGACTGAGAGTGCAGCTACATCTGGGTAGACAACCACTTTGAGGGATGGGAGGATGGGGGATTCTCCTAGCTCTAACAAGTATTAGAGATGGATGAAACATCTAGTGCCATGTTGGAACACAAATATGGGGTAGACATTCACATCCAGAACTTGTCTGTTTTGGATCATGCTGAAATTATTCACCACAAAGTGCATTTAAATCCTTTTTTTTATTTATTTTATTTTTTTGTATCCCAATTATTCTTCTTCGTTCTCACCTGCTCCAAAAAAAACACACGCCCTGAAACCATGTCCTTAGAAAACAATGAATCGTTTTCTGGTGTTTTCCCTTTTATTTTCAGTTCTTTCTCTTCCGCTGACAGCTTCTAAGCCGGAGTATCTGCTAATTCAGCTGCCACTCGAGATCTTAGCCCCTTTTAAGAGCACTGATGTTCCTGGGATAAACACTGCTCCCATCACCAGTGACTGAATATCACTGACTTTGCAGAACTCACGAAATCCAATCCTTGCAGTCGTTTACTGATTGAAATGACACCCAGACAGCTGAAGACCACAATCAGCTGCGCAAGCGGCGGAGCCGGGCCCCACGCGTGGGCCCAAGGCCTCCGGCAGCGCCTCCGGTAGCGCCACCGGCGCAGCCCCGGGGAGGGGCCGCCGTGGGCGGCGACCCCCATCACGCAAGCCCGGGGATGAGGAGGCCGCAGCGGGCCCCTCCCCGCGGGCCCAGGCCGCATCGGCGCGGCTCCCGCGGCCCCGGGCGGGGAGCAGGGCGGGGAGGTGCCGCCGGTGTTCGAGGCGGGGCTCGGGGGAGCCCGGCTGGCTGCCGCAGGCGGAGGGCGGGCAGGGAGAGCCGCCCTCCCCTCCCCTCTCCTCCTCCCGCCGGCCGGCGAGCAGCCCGCAGAGGGACGCGGGCTGCCGGCGCTCCCGCAGTAAGTGCTTTCGGGTTTCTGGCCGAGCGGGTTCGGAGCCGCGGCGGGCGGGATGGAGGGAGCGGGGCCGGCCCGGACGCGCGGGTGCAGCCGCGCCGTGAACGCTGCAGTTGTAATTTGTCTTTTATTATAAACGTGTGTCAAACGCGTCCTGCCTGCCTCTCCTCCGCATCCTGCCCTGCTGCCCGGGGAGCTGCCCCATCCCTGGGCGTGTTGCAGGCCAGGCTGGACGGCGCTTGGAGCAGTAGGACAGTGTCCCTGTCCATGGCAGGGGTGGGACCGGAGCATCTTTGAGGTCTCTTCCCACCCGAACCCTTCTGGGATTTTATCGTTCCATGTGTAAGGCTCAAGAACAGCACAGGTAGATGGGATATTGGGAAGGAATTCTTGGCTGGCAGGGTGGGCAGGCCCTGGCACAGGGTGCCCAGAGCAGCTGTGGCTGCCCCTGGATCCCTGGCAGTGCCCAAGGCCAGGCTGGACACTGGGGCTGGAGCAGCCTGGGATGGTGCAAGGTGTCCCTGCCATGGCAGGATGGGATGGGATGGGCTTTAAGGTCCCTTCCAGCCTAAACCATTCCATGGTTCTGTGATCTTACACAGCAGCTTTCACTGCCAAGTGCTCTCAGCCTCCTCCCCCTGTTTTATTTAAGCTTTTGGATGGGGAAAAAAGAAAGACCAAAAAAAAAAGGAGAGTATGGCAGTTTCACAGAAGTGGTGCAGAGCCCCTGGCAGCTGTCCCGTGTGCAGGTGATCCCTGTGCTCCCTGAGAATGTCCCACAGCAAGAGGTCCAGCCTCAGTGTCTCCCTGTCCAGGACACCTGCTGTGTGCCTGTAGGTATCTGTGTATAATAAATAAGGAGGTTGCAGGGCTCATTAACTGTATTTTTTTTCTTGGATGGAGCTGATAGAAATAATATCTCCCATTATAAAAAAGCCCCTGAATTCCTGGTAAAAAATAGCACAGCTGTAATTACAGTGAACTTTGTAAAATGAAAGTAAGTTATTACTTCTGCTGAACGTACTCGTGGAGCTTGGTGTCCTAAACTTCTCTGAGTTCTTACCTCTGTTAAGCAGTCAGTAAATGTCTGTAAGCCTGACTCTACAGGAAAAGATGTAAATGTGTGTGGTGTGGAGAGCCTGGGTTCAAAAGCAGCCAGCTTTACTCCCTCCCTGACTTCCTCTGGTGTTACTGTGAACAGGTAGTACTGTGTGCTGAGTACTCTCAGGTGTGCTGAGAGCAGCTCCCTTCACCTGCTGCAGGGAAGCAGGGGCTCTCCTCCCCTCCTAAGGAGGTGCATTTTCCTCTCTTCCCTGCTCCTTTCCACCCTTTTCTTTTCCTCACTTATTCATGGTTACAGTTCTTCAGGAATTTTCAGTGATGGGCAGTGACTGATTAGCCAGTAAAGACTAGGTCTGATAGTTCAGGATCTTTCTGTGTTAATATGTAAAGCACAGTCCAGTGTTGCCCTTTCAATAGCAATAAACAGAATATTATTTATTTTAACGTTAGGCATTAGCAGTTTACTTAGTCTGAAGTTGGATGGAAGTTTTGAGTAGGCACAAGTATGCGTGGAAAATGATTCACACCCCTTGTATCTAATTTGTAGCGTTACTTTGGTTGTATATATATATGGATTTACACTTTGTTTTGCTTAATTATGTATGTGCCCAGGAGCACGGTAATAATAACAACGTTGTGAACTAGACCTTGCTGCATAAGGTAGTATTTTCTCTAGAGATCCATTTCTACCTGCTGACTGTCCCCGACAGGAATTTCGGAAGCTGACAGGATGTGGTCAGTGCAGGGGCCATTCATGCAGAGCACTTTTCCAAAGGACAGCTCCTGCAGGCTCCTCGATGCTGCCTCCTTTGTCTCCACACAAGTCTCTGCAAGCTTCAGCAAACATTTGAAAGAAATGTGAGTTTTCTGCTGTCAGTTTGCAGTTGTGACTTTCACCTTCCCCTCATGGTTGATAGTTTCAAAACAGGGCTTGGCATTAGCAAGTAGCTCAGTTAAGCAAGATCTTCCTTGTGCTGCTGCTTGTTTGTGTGCTGGCAAATGGCACCTGGGGAGTTATTTTGCCTTTTTATGGGCTGGGTACCCTCAGTCTCGACCAGAGCTCTGCCAGCCTGGCTGTACAGATTAACTAAGCCGCTGTTAACTTGGAACCTGCATTTTTGCAGGGACTGTCTGTGTCATCGTGGGCGTGCTTCTGCAGCCGCTGGGAGCGTGGGATGTGAGCACCAGGGAGCTGAGCCCTGTCCCTGCCACCCTCCTGGGACCCTCTGGGCACACAGGAGAGGGACACCACGGACAGGGTGGCAGATGGGACCAGGCTGGGCTGTGCTCCAGGGAACAGGGACAGGAGGAGAGGGAACGGCCTCAGGCTGGCCCAGGGGAGCTCAGGGTGGTTCCAGCAGGAATTTCCCCATGGAAAGGGGGCTCAGGCCTTGGCAGGGGCTGCCCAGGGAGGTTTGGAGTGCCTATCCCTGGAGGTGTGCCAGGAATTCCTGCAGATGACACTCGGGGCTCTGGGTGGGGACAAGATGAGGACTGGGCACAGCTGGGACTCCATGATCTTGGAAGGCTTTTCCAACCTCAGTGTTTCTGGAAATTCTGTGAAATAAAAATTAAAGGGTGGAAAAAGAAAGCTGAAGCAAGTGGGACAGAGATCACCCTTTAAGGAAGGAAGGATTCCTGCACTTCCACTGCTCCGTGGGTGTTTGTGCTCAGGCTGGAGCCACTTGGGGTAAGCACTGTGCAGCACAGGGACCACAGAGCTGTTTGCAGCAGCAGCTGTTGAGCTCTAGGGCTCCACTAATTAGCTCCTGGTAATGTAGATGCAACCTATTTCTTCCAAAAAGCTTCACTTTAGGAAACAGCTTTTATTACGTAACGAGCAGACAGTTTGTAATCAGAGCTCTTCCACAACATCACAGTATTGATTCTGGAAATGTTCCATATCTCTAAATGGCTCTCTCTGAGCCAGGTTCCCCAGCGGGCGTGCAGCTCAGTCTCCAGGGGTTTCCAGGTGAACTCACCCCGAATCACAGCCAGTACTGTGGATGGAGTCCAAAGTCTTGGACTGGGTTGTTTTTATTTGCTTTGCAAAGCTCCCCAAACGAAGCGTTGATTCTGATTGCAGAGTGATTCTGAAGGCAGGCCCCTCCTCCAGGATCAGATTTGCATGTGCTATCAGGTCTCAATCTGTATCCCAGCATGTAAAACTAGGCTACTTCCTTGCCACACCTAGGTATTCAGCTAATTTGTAGCTCTTTTTTGAGCAGGTTCCTGTTTGTGTGTGCAGGTATATGTCCAGTCTTGTGAAAGGCAAAACACCTTGTTTTCTGATCCCTGCTCCTTGGGTCTTTGACGAGGGAGTGGAAGGAAGAGCATGGATAAAGTGCCAGCATTGGGATCACGTTGAACTGGCAGACTGTCTATTTAAATATCTGCATTAAAAATGAGGGGAATAAAGAATAAAAAAAGGGAAACAGCTATAAATTAACTGTATCTGACAAGAGCGTTTCTTTCCAGTGGCCGTAATTGGCTTACAGTCATGTATTGTGTGTGTGGTTGATGGCTGATATTCACCACCACCAACACTGAAAGCAAGAGTGACTATTTGAAAAGTTTAAGTTAAAAAAAAAAATTGGCATAAGAACGCGAAAGTATGGAAATCATCCTGCACACGTTAGTCAGTGATCAGGCTGGAGACCAGGCTGCCCACTCCTTCCAGTAGGACAGGAGGGAATTGAAATACTTTCATCTAGAACTTGATAAATATATTGTGATGGGTGTATGCTGGGAAAGCTCAAAATATCTATTGACGTTGGAGTTTCTTTGTATTCCTGTTGGTCCTTAGATACAGTTCCTGGGATTACAGCCATCCCTGCCTGCAGTGTTGCCTCATTCCCAGAAGCATGCTACTGTCTGTGGCAAGACTATTGCTATGGAAATTCCAAGAGGGATTTACACATAGGACTTTTCCCCTCATCGTCTGCAAGTGGGAGGGTAGTGGAGTAGAAGAAGAAGTGGTTGGGCTAAAATCGAAACACTGACACTAGACACTGGAAAGAGGAGCTAAAAAAGTTTGTTCCTTGTGGGGCAGAGTTTACAGCAGTTGTTCTGTCATCTAAGGCAGGGTGGGAATATCTTGGTGTCTGAGTTCAGAAGGCAGATGAAGTAGCTGGAAGCAGTAGGACCAAGGGGAAGAATGACGCGAGGATACCTATTTTCTGCTTCGTTTCTCCTTTATTTTTGTGCCTGACAAGTGCTACAACCACTTTTGGGCATGAGAGCCGAGCTGGTTGCCTGTATGGAGCGTGGGAAGGACTTTCCCCATATGGCGAAGTGCTGCTTGGCTTCCCCTTAGCGGCACAGGGTGGCCGGGGGGACTGGGAGTTTGAATTCTGTGTGCAGGACGTTACACAGCTGCGGGGTGACCCTGTGAGCTGTCCGGATAGCGCAGGCTGTGTTCCTGTGCTTGGCTGGTCTTGGATAATGACTTGAATTGCAATGCCCAGCTCGTGTTTGAGCAGCCATGGTGAGCACGGGAGGCTCCAGAGAGGCTCCGGAGGGTGGATGTGTCCGTGCTGTGGTGGGACCCTCCGGAACCCTCCCTGGCGTCTGCAGTTCCTCACCAGAGCCCTGCCTTGCAGGGAAGCATCTGCAGCTTGGCTTGGTTTAGGCTTTAATCAGTTCCTTCCCAGCTACTGCAGTTACTCCGACCTGTGTAACATGAACCACTCCGGCTTCTCAAAGGCAGGCAGAGGCAGCTCGCTAGATGACCTGGTTAAGAGGGTGCTAATGGGGCTATTTTCTGCTTACATCCCCTTTTGCTTGTTAGTTGGCCACTTCCTGCATTGACACACCCTGAAACTGCCGGTAACAGACCAGTACAGCTTTAAAGGCTGAAGGTACCCCCAGTCGGAGCTTAACCCTGGCCTTGGTGCTGCTGTCACCGTGGCCGCCTTATAAGCAGGCCTGCGAGAGGGATGAGAGCAGGATTAGAGGAGCTGAGGGTAGGACAGCAGCTGTTTGGAGAGGCAGGAGCAGTGCAGGACTCAGCTCAGCCCGGAGGGACATCAGTCTGCACCTCTCATCGTCCCAAGCTTACCTGAGGAGCTTTGGGAGGGAAGGAATTAGACAATGCTCCTGCGCCAATGGCAAGTTATGCAAACCGTAGTGGAGGTGATTATAAGTTTTCTATTTTTAAGCCTTGCATGGATGGAGTGACTCACTTTATTAGACGTGTTCGTTTGCAATGGAATGCGAAGCACCCGGATTCCATGGTAATGGCCTGTGAGGCACACGGATATACAACATAACAGATTGGGTTTCTCCTCCCAGTTTCCCGGGTTGTGCGTCTCGGAGCCGTGTCTGATGGCAGCTCTGCAGCTCGATCCATCTGTCCCTCCGCTTCTGCTGGAATACCCATCCTGCTTCACTCTGCAGCTCATGGCTCTGAGCTCCCCAGCATTCCCCCTCCTTCATTCCTTTCATTCTCTGCCCCAGCTTTGGCCATGGGTTGCTCAGATCCAGCCCTGTATCTTTGTAATTAGAAAGTACCTGAGTAGTGAAACGCTGGCGATTGTGGCACTTCCCTTTCAGCGTCCCACCTGCTGCCTCGGGTGGGAGTGAGTTCCACAGCTCCCAAGAACATCCAGACAATATCTGGCAGCTGGCTCATGGGAAGTGAGGAAGGCAGGATACTCCCAGGAGCTGTGCCAGCCTGGTGAGGGCTGTGGGTGACAGAGATTTGTCCCGTGGGACACGCTGTTCAGAAGCATCTGCTGGGAACAGCTGTTGAAATCCCTCCTTTAAAAACCAGGGTGTAAGTGGTGCCTTGTAGGTTTTTGGGTTTGAAACATGAGGTTGAAAGCGAAGCAGTGTAAGGAGTGCATTAATTGCTGAAGTGGCCAATTGCCTTTGGCACAGCAGGTCCAGGGTCTGATACCTGGGGAGCTGGCCACCAGCCTAGGTCTGGAAACCCAGGGAGACTCTGGGAGACTCCTCTTGAAGTGGCTGTTGGATGTTGCTGTAGTCCGAGTGAGCGTGACTCAGCTGCTGCTTAAGGAATGCACCAAGGACTTCCTGCTGTGACTAAGGTTTGTATTAACTTTTGGAAATTGAAAGCAGGAACTTGTGCTGATAAATCATCTGTGTAGTTTCCGTTTTGTGTAGACTGCTCTCCCCGCCTCTTTGTGTCCTTTCAAGTTTGAAGTCTATTTCTTCTTATCATGAATCCTTTAATAGCAGTTTGAGCTAATGTCCCTCTGAATCTTTACCAGTGCTCAGCTGTTGCTGGGAACTGTTCCCTGGGGTTATTGAACTCCTTGGACAGATCACTCAATGCAGTAGCTACTCCTCGTGACATGCTCCTGGCTCTTCCCACGCCAGCCAAGGGCTCCTGCTCCTGCTGCAGCTTGTTCTAGAGCCTGTCAGAGACCTCAGCCCACCCTCCAGGTGGGGCCATGGCTCCAAAGGTGCTGTTTATGGCTTCTATTGAAATCCAGGGTAAGGCTTAAGACGCAGATTTACTGTGTCAGATGGCACTGACAGCACTGAAACACTCTGAGCTGCTTTTAAAGGTGATTCAGAATATTTGTGTGATGGAAAGGTGACATTTCTGACTATAGTGCTTCTCATGCTGGTTGCTATTATAATTGTCATTAAAATAAAATCCCATTTCTGTCACTAGCTATTGATCTCAGCTTGGAAGAGAGGCAGGTTTCAGTACCTGCTCACAGAAGAGGAGGGGTTTGTAAGCGTGGGCTCTTCCCTGGTGCAGCCTTCGTGGGAACACATGGGCTGCATTCCTTCCCTTTCATCTGCACTCATCAGGGTGTATCCTGCTCAGAGCTGGCAGCAGCCTTCCTCAGCGGGCTGGGACAGAGCCGGGGGAAAACCCCCAGTGCCTGCTCAGAGCCTGTCAGTTCCCTGTGCCCTGTGGCCAGCGGGCAGCGTTGGGGTGTCCTCCTTTCCGGAGGAGGCCTCGTGTGCTGCCTGCGGTGCCGTTCCTTCGGGACGAGCCGGAGCTGTGCCGTGCCCCGGGGCAGCTGGTGCCAGCGGTGCCCGGGCTCTGCCCAGCTGCAGTGCCCTGAGCTCACCCAGCCTGCCCCAGACACACCTGCTCCCACCTCACAGACGCGGCTGGCGGTTCCCGGGATGCAGCTGAGCTGTTCCAGGTGTAAAAGCACGCTCTGGTCTGGTTGGAGTGCCTGGCTGGCTTTGTGCTAGAGTAGCTTATGCTAAGCCCTCTTTTCCTTTCTCTCCTGAATGAGCTTCTCTTAGGGATGGTGAGCAAGATTGATGTGGCAATTTGAGCCGCTGGGTCTGCTGGGAGAGTTCCTTTCCTTTCTCGGGAGAATTGCCAGTAATCGGCTCTCAGCTCTGAGGAGAGCTAATGCAACACGCCCGCGGGCCAGGCAGGGAGTGGGGTGCCCTGAGGCCAGAAATCCTGCTGGGGGCACTGAGTCCCTTTCTGGGTGTTAGAGATGCTACCTGCAGGATGAAAGTGGGAAAGCTGTGCCCTGTGGCATGTCTAATGTCACTTCAGCATGGCTGGAACAGCTGTATCTGCAGTGAGACTGGGCTCAGGTGACAAGCTGGTGTAGGTGACAGTCACTGAGCCTCTTAGTCAGTGGTTTGTGTACCTTGTGCTCGAATTCCATGGAAAGGAATAGTGTAACTGCAGGTGTGTCCCTGGTGCCCACAATGAAATCTCAGGAGAGGTCTAAGCCAGGGGACAAGAAGCAGGGCTGAGTGCTGTCTGTGCTTGCAGAGCCCTGGTTCTGAACAGGGACTGTGCTTCAGCCATCACCCTTCCTCCTGAGCTCATACATGGGAAGGGCACTCCCTGTGTTTCCCTGCAAGCCAGCATCTCTGCAGAGCTGTGAGACGGCTCCTTGGAAGATGCTAACGTGTTCCTTTTCAGCTGCCTGCATTGTTGTGTTCCAGCACAGGCCTTGGAGGGTTTCAGGCTCTCAGAGCCCCTCCTTTGGTGCTGCATGAGGGTGTGGGACTGCTGCAGTACTGCCACCAGCCTTCCCTGGAGGGCAGGGCTGTCCTTGCTGCCTCCTGGAGGCCTCGGGCAGACGTGTGTGTCCCGCAGTGCTGGGTGAGGCTGCAGTGCTCCTGTCACCTCCGTGTGCCGGGGCTGCAGGCGCCGGGAGCAGTGCCTGAGCCCCTTCAGTGAGGGCATGGCTGCAGGAGAGTTCAGCTGTTCTTCCAGCTCCTGTGTTCTGCATGTTCCAGCTGCTCTTCCAGTTCCTGTGTTCTGGATGTTCCAGCTGTTCTTCCAGCTCCTGTGTTCTGGATGTTCCAGCTGCTCTTCCAGCTCCTGTGTTCTGGATGTTCCAGCTGTTCTTCCAGCTCCTGTGCTCTGCTGGGTGTTCAGCTGCTCTTCCAGCTCCTGTGCTCTCCTGGGTGTTCCAGCTGCTCTTCCAGCTCCTGTGCTCTGCTGGATGCCACCTTGTGATACAGCTTTGTGACTGTCCAGAGCCTTCCTCTCTGTTTTCACAGAGGTGCTGTAGTGTTTGAGGCCAGACCTCCGCAGTGACTTCCCTCCCAGGAGCTTTCTTTGCTGGGTTTGCCTGTCGCCTTTCCCTTTCACTCCTCCCTGTCACAGCACAAAGGAAAGATGAAGCTGATCTTTTTTTTGCTACCATAGTAAGAAATAAATGGAAAATGTGATACAAGAAAGGCAGTCGTGGTGGCAGTCTCCAAGAGCAGAAGTGCCCCTCTTTGGAAAAACTTGTGGGAAGCTGTGAGTCTTGGCCTTCTGCACATGAGGCCTTACACAGTTTGTACACACAGCAGCTCTGCATCGAATGCCTGCAGCAGAAATTGTGTGAGGGGTTTCCCCGTGCTGAGTGTGCCGCAGGCAAAGTGCTCGGGGAATGAGGTCAAGGTTTGGGTTGGGAAAGACTTCAAAACTCATCTCGTTCCATGGCAGGGACACCTTCCACCATCCCAGACTGCTCCAGGCCCCAGTGTCCAACCTGGCCTTGGGCACTGCCAGGGATCCAGGGGCAGCCACAGCTGCTCTGGGCACCCTGTGCCAGGGTCTGCCCACCCTGCCAGGGAGGAATTCCTTCCTTTGAGGCATTCCAGCCTGGGAACATGTTTGTGTGTGTGCAGCATGTGCAGGTACATGAGCGGTTCAGCCCTGGTTGTGTGTTTGTGCCCTGACAGGCATCAGGGGAGCTGCCAGGGCCGTTCCTGCCCAGCCTGGCACAGGGAGCTGGCTCCTTGCTGCTGGCCCGGGGCTGCTCCCCGTACCTGGTAAGTGTGCTGGTGCTCCGGTGCTGGCACAGGGCTGCACACATTGTCTGCCCCTGCTTGAAGCTTCGTTGGTGCTAAATCAGCTGTCTGGGGCTGCTGGGGAGCGTGGGCAGGACAGGGGTGTCCCCAGATGGGATGGACGTTGTCCCTGACGCGCTCCAGCCCCGCGCCGGGAACACGGAGCGGGCTGGGGCTGCTTAACATTCAGGTCAGTGCCGTGCACATTGGTCATTCAGCATCCGAACACTGGGTCTATTAAGAATTTGCCTGACCCACATAGGGCTGGTTTCAAACCCTCTGGAGCTGGGTGGTAAAGTGCCACTCAGTCCTGTCCCCTGTGTGCTGCTGCTTCTCGCCGAGGGCCCTGCTCCTGCTGCACGGCATCGCTCCGCCACACCCCGGGTAGGACGAGAGCAGCCTGGGCTCTGGGCAGCTCCTGCCTGCAGGGAGCTGGGATTGTGGCAGGCCTTTGATGGGACAGCCAGGGAGCTGCAGGAGGTGGTGTGGAGCCGGTCCTGTCTGCTGTGCTGTTGGGATAAGGGTTGGTGGCCCTGTGACTGGGGACAGGCTGTTCTGGTCTGCCTTTGCCGTGGGATTGGCAGTACCTGGCACATACTCAGGGTCACTGTGGGTGTGTATACCTGCTCTGATCTAAATACTCTTTCATCCTGCAGCTTTCTCAGCAAACACCAGAGCACTCTGGCTTGCCTCTGTCTAGACTTTGTTTAGAAGTTACTAATATTGCAGTGAAAATCTCTAATTAAGACATTGCTACCCTAAATTTCAACTTGTCACAACATTGTCATTAGTTTCTTCAAATGGTCTATTCTGTGTGTACTGGATCCTGACATGGTAAAACTGCCAATTAATTTTTATCTTCTTTTCTTCCAGTAAAAAATGGCATTTCAGAAGGCAGTGAAAGGAACTGCTCTCATTGGAGGAGGTGCCATAGCAACAGTTTTTGGCCTCTCTCAATTTTCTCAGTATAGAAACAAACACGTAAGTATTAATTATGATTTTTGATAAAATAGGAAACTTAAAATCTGTCAGAGCATTTGTCAGACTTGTACAAATAGTTTTAAAAAATGACCTTTGGGTGCCACTGGGGGCTTTACTTGGTTGTGGGAGGAGTGGAAAGACCTGATTGAAGTACAAGCACTGTCTGCACAGTGTTTTCAAGCTGAGAAGCTGAAAGTGAAACCACCAGCACTACCTCTGAACATCGCAGCCTCAGCACAGTGCTGGTGCCAGCTCCTGTTGGGTGCCTGAGGCTGGGGACAGGACCTGTGCCAGGGCAGCTCCTGTTGGGTGCCTGAGGCTGGGGACAGGACCTGTGCCAGGGCAGCTCCTGTTGGGTGCTGGGGACAGGACCTGTGCCAGGGCAGCTCCTGTTGGGTGCTGGGGACAAGACCTGTGCCTGGGCAGCTCCTGTTGGGTTCCTGGGCTGGGGACAGGACCTGTGCCAGGGCAGCTCCTGTTGGGTTCCTGGGCTGGGGACAGGACCTGTGCCTGGGCAGCTCCTGTTGGGGGCTGGGGACAGGACCTGTGCCAGGGCAGCTCCTGTTGGGGGCTGGGGACAGGACCTGTGCCTGGGCAGCTCCTGTTGGGTTCCTGGGCTGGGGACAGGACCTGTGCCAGGGCAGCTCCTGTTGGGTTCCTGGGCTGGGGACAGGACCTGTGCCAGGGCAGCTCCTGTTGGGGGCTGGGGACAGGACCTGTGCCTGGGCAGCTCCTGTTGGCTCAGGTGGGCACAGCCCAGCCCCGTGAGCCAGGATCCCTGCAGGGCTGTGCCCCAGGTGAGGGGGGCATGGACAGTCAGTTCCCCAGCAGGAAGGTGCTGCTGGAGCCCTGTCACAGTACAGCAGCACATCCCATGTCAGTCTGTGCATTGATCTTGCTGCTGGAGAAAGCAGATTTTCCTGGGATATCTGGCTGTGCTGTTGAGCTCCCTTCTTCATCATTGCACTATGGCATTGTTTGGGTTGGCAAATTCCTTCAAGGCTCCAAGTCCAACCATTCCCCTAGCACTGCCAAGGCCACCATGACCCATGTCCCCAAGTGCCACATCCACAATGGTCTTTAAATCCCTTTTCTGGCCGTTTCTGTGGGGAGGAGGAGGAGCAGCTGGGAATGAGATGACTCATTTCTGGGGAGCCAGTCTGGGAAGTGGATAAGGCGGGATTCTTATGGCTTCAGACACTGTTGCAGAAATAAACCCCAGCATTTCAAGTGAGCTCCCCATCAGGCTGCCTGCCTTGCTCCAAGCTGGTAATGTTCTCTCCAGAGTCTTTATCCCAGGGTTTTACAGCCTGCCTTCATTACTGTCAAAAAAGGCAGCTTGCAGTTTTTAGGACTGCTAAATAAAAGGAGTTGGGAGGGAAAAGTCACCTGGAGAGCTCACTCGTTGCACATGGTCTGCAGTATTCCAGAATTCAGGGAATTCCTCTTTTTCTGGGGATGGATGGCCACTATGAACTTGCAGAGACAGGTTAACCCCAGGGTTTTACAGAGCGTGAGCATGGTGTCAAAATGACAGAACCACTTGTGATTTTACCCCAACTAATTTTTCTGTACGCACACTCCTGCTGGCATTTGGGGTCACATTTATGCAACTGGAATTGCATCACTGAATCCCAAAACAGCATGGATTGGAAGGAGCTTTAAAGCTCCTATCATTCCACCTCAGCCCCATCCCTGGAGGTGTCCAAGGCCAGGCTGGACAGGGCTGGGAGCAGCCTGGGACAGTGGAAGGTGTCCCTGCCATGGCAGGGGTGGCACTGGGTGGGTTTCCCACCCAACCCATTCTGGGATTTGGCCTCGAACTCTCAGACACCTGCAGGGCCCAGGTGGCACAGTGAGCCTTTGCTGGCTGTGGCTGTGCCACTTCAGCACTAGTGGGGACAGAGAGCTGGAATACCAGATCCTCCTGCTTCCTGACTGCATCGCTGCATTCTGGGTTTTGGGCCTTTATTTAATGCATCGAGCTAAGCAGGCTGGTGCCAGGTGTGCCATGGGGTGTTCTTGGGTGTGCCAGGTTGAACTGGAGACCACTGCTGGCTTTTCCTTCCCTCTGCCCTCACGATCACTAAGGGCAAAGGCAGTGCTTTGGTCTGGAGTTGTAACATTCTGCTGTCCTTTCCCAGTCCTGCTCTTCCTGGTGTGTGAGTGCCTTGTTGGTCAGTAGGAATTGCTCAGCAAGGTGAATCCAATAGTGTGATAATATGATAATGCATCAGGGCCTGCTTTGGGGAGTTCTAATTACTGTATTTTTTTGTTGAAATGAATAAGGATGATGAATTTGACTCTGCAAACCTACCTGGAGATTTACAGTAGCAAATTAACGAGAGCACTGGATTATGGATTACTAGATCACTTTATAACTTGATGATTAAATTCAAACTGCCAAACTAAATTCCTCTCACTAAGAGTGTAATCAAAACCATTCAGGGAACTCTTGCCTGAGAAATTGTAGATATAAACAGCAATTGCTTATTTCAGTAAACACACTTGTTCACTGCCAAACTAATCACGTTACTGCAGATGGAATCCCTGTGTGCAGCTTTTCTTCACTCCCCCATTTAATTGACAGCAAGATGCATCATATCTATATCAATTCCTGGTACTAATCACTCTGCTTATATTCCAGGGCTAATCTCCACACTCTGGCTATACCAGAGGCTGGATGCTGGGGGCTCTGCTCTGGGCTCTGCTAGGAGCCATTTGTTGTAAATAATGGGTTTAAAAACAAACCAAAACATGAAGTCAAACCCACCTGATACCAGTATTTCTTGAACTCCAGATCTGCCTTTTCTGGTGTGCTATTATTTTCCTGGAGTTAAGTAGTATGCTTGGAAATTTCTCTGGAAATGTAGTGCAAAGTGAATTTGGAGGTGGGGATTTTCCTTCTCTAGAGCTCGTGGAAGCTGATCACGTGTCGCTGAGCTCGATCAGCCAAAATATGTGCAAGATAGGGTGGTTTTAGTGTTCCCAATTTCTGCTTGTCACTGCTGTTGGCAGTGGCGGGGTGGCCTTTAAGTCCCTTCCAACCCAAACCATTCTGGGATTCTGTATTATGTTTTTATTGTACTTCGGGGATATGAAAGTTTTACAGCAATGCTGGTGAGGTGAGAGAGCAGGGCAGGAGCAGCAGGACGTGGGGACAGCCAGAATGCCATGGCCAGAAGGACAGCGTGGCAGTGAGTGTCTCTGAGGCGCCCAGCCCTGTCCCCGCTCCCGTGATCTTTGCCGCAGGCACACGCTGCTGTGTCAACAGCCAGGCTCATCAGGATTCACCCCTGTGCCTGCCGGCTCCGAGTGCCTCGGGAGCGCAGCTCTGTTTGAGGGCTCTGTTTGAGGGCTGCTCTGCCTGCAAACACCGGGTAATGAGCGCAGCTTGGCTGTTTGCAGCCGGGGCACAGCTGGGCACAGCTGGGCGAGCGCTCGCTGCAGCTCCTGGTGCCCCACGTGGGCTGGGGGGGCAGAGCTGATCCCACAGGCATCACCATGCTTGGGAAAAAACAGGATTTGCTATGAATCTTATTTGTTCTTTCTTGTCCCCAGTCCCTCTGCAGCTCTCCCATAGCCCCTTCAGGCCCTGCCAGGGGCTCTGAGCTCTCCCTGGAGCCTTCCCCTCTCCAGGTGAGCACTCCCAGCCTGGCTTCAGAGGGGCTCCAGCCCTGGAGCAGCTCCAGGACCTCGTTAGATCCTCAGTATGAAGTGAAGGACTCTGTCTCCAGCCAGATTTTCCCCATGGGTTGAACTGTACCACACGGGCAGAGACAGTGGTTGCTGCTGTCCTGAGTGATTTTCATGAGCTGCTTGCATTATAGTCAGCATCATCCCTGATTGCAGGATGAACCTGGTCATTAATTATCTTTGGAACGTGCACTTCCTTGGGTCATGGCTACTAGTTTTTAGATTTTATTTAGATTTTATCTTCAGCTCTACAGTAGAGAGAGGGACACAGAACTAATGCATTTAAATCATGATACTGCTGAGGAATGAGCAAATAATTCTGAACAAAAATATTTAGGCTGCACGCACCATATAATCTGAACTGAGGCTTTTTGTGCTTGGCTGGGAAGGAGTTTCTGTGGTTTGTCACTTGAATTTTTATTAGTCTCCTCTTTCCTGTCTGGGAGATCTGGACAGAAGCTATTCTGCATAGTTAAGTATGCCATTTGGCCTGGAGACTGGGCCTAAATTGTGTCTTAAATTAGGGTTAAACAGGTTTTTCTGGTGTTCAAAGTGTTTATAATTTTCAGGAAAGTCTGGAAATGTTTAGAATTCAGCTTAAGTTGATGGTAACAGCAGAGAGCCTTCAGAGACTGCTGAAACTCTTCCCAGTTAAGCATGGTCCCTGATAGGTGACTGAGCATCAGCCCTTCTCTCCACAGTCACTGCACAGACAGCAGCATTGGCTCTGGGAGTATCAGCCCAGAGAGAATCCCAGGGCCATTCCAGGAAAATGGAACTTGTCTGGAACCTGCCATGTTGTTCAGCTGTGTCACTTCAAAGTAGTATTTTAATGTGCTCTAGGACATAAACTGCATTGCTCAGAAGTTTCTCCAAAAGGAAGTGAAATCAGAGTTTCTGTGGTGTTTCAGGGCACTGCGTTTGACAATCACATCACTCCTGAACCTCATTAAACTTGAGCTTGGATTAATGCCACTGTTTGAGATGTAAGATGTACACTCAGCTCTGTGTCCTTTGCTGTGGTGAATTTTTTGGTAGAGAGTCCAGAGCCCAACCATGTGTCTGTTTATTAAAAGACTTCCTTTGTAATGTTTATTAAAATAACAACAGCGCCCTGTAACATTTGAGTGTTTCTAGAAGTAATGAGTACAGGTGGTAACACTTGAGTGCAGTGTTACACTGAGGTGGGCAAGGTGAATTAAAGGTGTGGTAGCACTGTATGGTTTTAGCACTGTTTGCTCCTCAATGTTTAATACAATATGATTGTTAAACATGGGGAAGTGGCTGGGAATAAGTGAGTTTGTGTTCCTGGTTCCAGACAAGGCTGTGTCCTGGGGGTGTCTGTCCCCGTGTGTGTGTGTGTGTACCGAACAAAGCCGGGCCTCACGGGCTGTGTTCCATCTCTGCAGGGTGCCTTGGTGCAGGTTCAGGCTGCAGAGGGTGCTCCAGTGAGGAGGGACCATCTCCCCACCAGAGAGCAGCAGCTCGTGGCCCTGCAGACCAGCGGGGAGTTCGATGTCCTCGTCATCGGCGGGGGAGCCACGGGCTGCGGCTGTGCCCTGGACGCAGCCACCAGAGGTAAAGGGCTGGAGGTTCAGCTGCAGGCTCCTTTTGGGGTGCCTGGCTCATGACAAACTTCTCAGACTGGCTTTCCTAAGGCATTCAGAGGCAGAGGAGTGGTTATCCTGGCTAGGAAAGCTCTGTTCTCAGAAGGCAGAAGGGGCCTGAAGAAGGTGACGCAGCAGGTCCGTGCTCAGGCTCTTTAACCCGACGTGTACCTCAGAAACAGAGCAAAGGCTGACCCCAGGAGTGCCTTTCAGTCTGGGCTGGAAAACACTTGTCCAGAAGGTAATGTGAAGTGGAGAAAGCAGTTGGGACTGGCCATAGGGGGATAAGTCCAACTCCAGCCTGGTTGTTATGTTTAATACCACGGGACAAAGATCTCACTTCTGCCTCTGCTGTGCTTTGGCAGAAAATGCGCTTGTAAAGCAGACAGAAATTATTACAGTTAATCTCTGTTTATCCTTTTCTTGGATATACTGGTTATATCAGTAAGTTTCTGAGGTGTGAAATATTCACAGGCATTTGGTTAATGAGTTGTGTCTCGTTGCTGTTCATTCATGGAACTTGCTCTTTTATCGTGTTTGCTTCGCTTAACAACAAATTTTGCTTTTCGTGTGTTTGATAAATCTTCACCAAATTATTTCTGATTGTGTCCATTAATCTTCAGTCACATTCGACAAAAATAAATTGCTCTGATCTTTGTAAGTTACCAGTAATAATTAGATTTTTTAAGGACATAAAAGTTTTGGGAGACCAGTAGATGTTAAAATCTCAGTGTTGGCACTGCTGAGGCCCCTCGAGTGCTGTGTCCAGTTCTGGGTCCCTCGTGACAAAAAGACATTGAGGGGCTGGAGTGTGGTTGGACTCAGTGATCCTGGAGGTCTTTTCCAGCCCGAGGGATGCAGTGATTAAGGCTGATCAGAATATTTCCTGTATGTGTCAGAATTCCAAGTGTGCCCCACGCTCTGTGGCTCTCCCCTGGTTTTGGGCACCTCTGAAGCAAAGTCCAAGTAAGCAGAGCTGCCAGTTGTCTCCCTCTCTGGAATGCCACTTCAATGGTTAGTGAAGAGGTTTGGAGCTCTCTGCTGCAAAGGGTTAAAAGTGTCCATGGAGCCCCTCTGTTCCTGCCACGCATCCAAGCTGTCATTTCCTTGGGGAGCGTGGCCCCGTAATGTGCAGTAATGCCTTTCCACTGTGAAATACCCAGCTTTTAATGTGCTGCTGGTTAAGTTCTGCTTTGACTTTTCCCTCAGGAAGAAGGCTAAAATTTTTCATTACAATATAGACAGTGCACTACACTTTGAATACAAATTTATCCATGTACAGAGTAATTTTTCTTGTGATTGTCTCTACCCTAGAGAAGTGTCTTTAATGAATTACATACAAATTGTGTAATTTAAGAAGTTAATTTGGTTTTCTGGTAACACAGGACTAAAAACAGCTCTTCTAGAAAGAGATGATTTCTCATCGGGGACCAGCAGCAGGAGCACTAAATTGATCCATGGTGGAGTGAGGTACCTCCAGAAGGCCATCATGAAGTTGGATTTCGAGCAGGTAATTTTTTGTGCTGGTTGTTCAGCAACAATTGCTGGTAGGCACTTCACTGTCCCAGTTAGAGCTGAGCCTCCTTTTGGGCTTTTCAGTGTTGTGTTCACAGCCACTGTGCAGGGGAAGTGTCTGCTCTGAGGGAGCTTTGCAGTGCTTTGATGGGCAGTGTCCTTGCCACGCCTTGCAGGCTGTGGGGTTTGGGAAAGGCAGGCAGAGGCAGGGCTGACCTCAGAACAAAAAGCGCTTAAAATAAATTAAATTAAATTAAATTAAAAGAGACAGGTAATGTCATGAACTGAGGGGAGTGAGTGGCTATCCTGTTCTGGAATGCAGAGAGAAAAGATGGTAAATGAGTGATTTAATTTGGAATGGGGGAAAAGTATTTTTTTATTTTTCCCCCCATTCCAAATAAGTAAATGAGCGACTTATTTTGGAATAAGGGACAAAAGATGGTAAATAAGTGATTTATTTTGGCATGGGGAAAGAAAATATAGTAAATAACTGATAGTGTACAAATGCTTTTGTGCATTCTTGTGTGGGTGCAAGCTTGATATTCCTGTTTTGAGGAATCACATTGTCTTTCCATTGGAACCTCTCAAAGTATGTTCTAGTGGTTGTAATGCTGCTGCAGGAATGGTGATTTTCCAGGAGGAAATATCCAAACCCTGCAGTTATCCACACAGAGAAACCCAGCTTTTCTGCCAAAGAACAGCTCCACGTTGATGGACATGGATTGGTTTGGAGAAGAACCCTCCTGCCTTTGCAGCTCGGGTGGGGTTGAGCTGTGGGAATTGGCACGGAGCTGTGCTGTGGGATGAGTCCTGGCCCTCCTGAACTGCCTGCTGCCCCTCCTTAGGGCAACGTGGCTTGTTGAGCTTTATGTTCAGATGAAAAACGATGCAATTGTGCTGCCAAGACACCAATATGAAACTACCAAAACTTTCTTTTATTGGGGATCCTTTTCCTTAACCTTTGGGTTTCTCAGCAGATTGCAGCGTGTTTTTGAAAGCCCAGTAACAACGGTGGGAGGTGTTGATACTGGGATAAAGTGTGTTATTGAGTGTTTCCCCTGGTGCCAAGGTGCTGTGGCACTGACCATGGCTGGTGTTTGGGTGTGTTTTGCAGTACAGGATGGTGAAGGAGGGCTATAGGAGGGTGGATGCTGTGGCACTGACTGTGGCTGGTGTTTTGCAGTACAGGATGGTGAAGGAGGCCCTGGAGGGGGGGTGGGTGCTGTGACTCTCACCGTGGCTGGTGTTTTGCAGTACAGGATGGTGAAGGAGGCTCTGGAGGAGCGTGCCCACCTGCTGCAGAGTGCGCCCCACCTCTCGGCCCCGCTGCCCATCATGCTCCCCATCTACAAGTAAGCTCTGCTGTGCCTTCTCTCCTCTACCTTGGCTTCTCACAAGCAAACCTTGGCCTGGGAGGGGTTTCTTAAAGCTGTCCCTGGGGAAGTTGCTGGGCTGCAGAAGCACAAAGTTCACTCGTTCCCCGGCCAGCAGTCGCTGCTTTGGGGGGCCCATCCTGGGGTGCAGCTCTTCAGTGCCCTTCCAGCACCCCAAGAGGGACAGTGGAAAGAGCTCTCATTCCCAGGATGTATTTGCTATTCTTTCAGTGCACCCTTGTCCCCACAGTGTTCCCAGCAAGGTGCTCTTCAGTCCATGTGAGCACAGGGCAGGTTCCTCCTCCTCTGAGGAAGACACTCAGTGCTTTGGATTAGGTTTTCAGTCTGTAAGAGAAATTTCTCCCTAGAACAAACTACTTAGAGCAGGGAAGTTTTGCTGAAGGAACTTAACTCTGTTAAGACCATTCCTGTTTTTATTATTCCTGTCTTAGTGTGAGGGGCTTGTGAGAGCTGGAGCTTGTGTAGGTCAGTGGCTGCCTGCATTTATTGTGCTGTTTGTGCAGGAGGCCTTAGGCCATGCCTTGGGGGAATCCTCTCAGCTTGCACACACAGCTCCAGTATCTCACACGGAGGCACAACAGCCCCGTTTAGATCCTGATTTTAGAGCAAATAAATCCTTGAATGTGCTTGACTCGCTGCAGGGAATTGCTCAGTTGAAAACTGTGGCAAACAACACCTAAGTCTGGAGTATTTACATTGTCTTGTTACCATGAGCTCGCAATGCTGTACAAGGCAGAACTGCTGTAAGAACACTCTGTGTTGCTCACCGTGTTCTGTATTGCAACAGCAGAGAGTGCACATGCTTCTAAACGCTCAGTTTGTATTTTTTTTCACCTGACGGTGCTGTTTTCCCCCCAGGTGGTGGCAGCTGCCGTACTACTGGGTCGGGATAAAGCTGTACGACCTGGTGGCGGGCAGCCAGTGCCTGAAGAGCAGCTATGTGCTCACCAAGGACCGCGCCCTGGAGCTGTTCCCCATGCTGCGCAGGGACAAGCTGGTGGGAGCCATTGTCTACTATGATGGTGCGTGCCCTCTCTGCCTGCCCCCTGCTCCTGGGCTTTGCTTCTGGGCTTGCAACACAAGGGTGAGCCTGGAGGTTGTCTGCTGGGTCTCCACAGCGTGAAGGATTCAACTCGCCTCTTAGTTGTTAGCTTGGGAGATGAGTTATGTTCTCACAACAACGACTTACTGCATGTGGGAGCAAATAGGATGGGTTTTCTTGGCTGGTGGTGTGGAGCTGTGTGAGAGTGTTCTGGTGGAGGTTTGGTTTCTGACCTTTTGGCAGCAGAAAGGTCTTCACACAAGGTGGATTATAAAGGGAATTCTTTTCCCTTTGTAGAACTGCATTTAGAGCAATTCGTCAGCTCTTCAAAGGGGATTCTGGGCTGGGAAGAACTCTGGAAACAGACTGGACTTCAGTGGAGTTTATGAGGCTTAAAGCTTGTGTTGTTAATTGCAGGTGTCTCAGACAGAGCCCAGCAGCATGGAAAATCAATTAAAAATTCATATCTGTGTGTGGGAATATGTATGTGCAGATTGTTGTTAGGGAGGAGGATTGGATTTAAAGGATGGACTTGATTTTACTGCTGATAGAAGCTGCATTTTATCTTATTTTTAAGGTCTGGAGGAAATAAGAGTAAAATTTGCAAATTTAGCAAAATTTGTTGTGGGGTTATGTGGTGGTTTTTGTACCCAGTATCAGGAGCTGCCGTACACAGCGCACAGAGAGGGAATTCAGATTTATTTTTTCCATATCCTGAGATATTCCTTAGCTTGTTTTAAGGGATCCCAGGAGCCTGCCAGAAGAACGAAGTGGTTCTCTTAACTGTAATTACACTTCTCATAAGAGCACTATAGCTTGAAATCTATTTATAATCTAGTGAAGGTTTTTCTGATTAAATAAATAATTTGGCCGTATCATGGCCATTTGCTACTCCAGCATTCCAAAGATACATCTTTCAGGATAGCCTTAAAATTGGTCTTCATGTTTCTTACATGAATAATTGTTTTAAACAGTGCTGTAAATCTAAAGATTCAGCATCAAGATGCCACGTGGACTTTGATGGGAAACACAGGCAGGGCAGGGCTCTGAGTGACTGAGAGATCTCTCTGGAGGTTTTGTGCCATCCCAACAGAGGGAAAGAAACCCACAATCAGTATTGGAAAGGAAGAGGAAAATAGAAAAAAAAGGGAAAAAAATCTGTCCTGTTTTATTTTGCTTTCTTTATAAGCTACAGCTCAGTTATCCTTGGTTTTAGGCAGAATGTAAAGAAATGCTGGTTTGAATTACAGTTTAAAAAGCTCTCCAAGCTTCAGCAAACCTCAGTTTTGCTGAAGAGTAAGATGGGTTTGAAGGACTCCAGGATGAAATCTGTGAGTGCTTTGAGGCTGCAGCTAGTGCAGGATGAAGACTGTCCAGCTGGAGTGCTAGCCCAGTTCTGAGCAGGTTTCAGCTCACTGCTGGCTGTGCCACTCACCGTGGGGTGGCCCGTGGGGCAGGTGGGCTCCCTGGGGCTGGAGCACATGGACTGCTTTGTCCTGGTCAACTAGCCTGTGTTCTGGCCATGGAAATGGGCTTTAAGTCATAACATTTCAGCAAGCTCCCTTCAGGTCTTGTAAATTATTGTACTTGCATTTTAATGATGTACTGTCACACCCTAAGTCCAGGGGGATGGAGCACAAAGGGAAAGGGAATGGAACTGAAAGTAGAGGGGGGGTGATGAAATTAAACTTGTTTTAGCCCTTTCAGAAGGATTAGTTATAAAACAGAGTATTAAGTAATGGCAAAGTGAAATACAAGTCTTAAAGTAGGTGAGATCTTTCTTTTCTCTGTCCATCCCTTCTCTCTCCCCTAAAGAATGAATCAATAAATTGGCCTTTTAAGGATGGAGTGTCTTAACTGTAAGTGCAGTTAAATGCACAGTTTTATCCTGCTTGCTCGCTTTCCTTTATTCCCCGTGCCTGTAATTGCTGAAAACAGAGCTGACAGTGAGCAGAACTGAAAAGAGAGCTGAGGATCCCCACCACGGAAGGGAAGAGGTGCAAGCCTTCCGTGCCTAGGTCAGTTTGTGTGTGTTTGTGCGCCGCAGCCCTGCCCGGGGTGTCCCTCCCTTTGTGCTGAGCGGAGCGGGTGGGGCCGCCGGCGCCTCCAGCCATCCGTAATTCACGGGGCGTCTTCATTACATCCTCTAAATTGTTTGTACAGGCACAAAGAAATGGTGCATCGTGGACGCTGAAGTACCAGCGAGAGCAAATCGCAGCCTTGTCCAGAGGCTATTCTTGCTCTGCCTGAGCTTCGGCAAGCCGCAGCATATGTTGGATGTTAGCCGGGGTGTACACAGCGTGTCCTATTTATTCAAGGTTTGCTTTGAAGCCACAACTTACAAGTTTGTTTCTTAGGGGGACATGTCAGACTGCATTTAGCATTTGTCGGTATTAGGATACTCCTGAATAGCAAAAAGGCAACATTTTAGGGGGAGAAGGCGGCTGCTATCTGAGCAGGGATCTGTCAGATCCACTTAGGGGCTGCGGGAGAGGAGGCACAGGGAGAGGCTGGGCTCAGCTCAGCATCTCGGGCAGGATTGCTCCAAAGCTCTTTAAATGGAAGAATTAATCTCCATTTAAATTATATAGAGTTCATTGTGGTAAGAACTAGGAAAACCATTACAGGAGGGATCCAGCTGGCCAGAATGTGTCAATGTAAAGTGTTCAGCAATTCCAAGTGGCACTGTTCTTTCTATGATACATTATTTTTCTGTCTCTAGGTGCTTGCAGGCTTCTTAAACATATTTTGCCTTGCAAGATGAGCCCTTAGATGTGTAAGGAAAATCTGTGTTCTGGAATCAATACTGAATTTAAGATTCTAGGGCTCTGCTGACCGTCCTTTCTGAATTTCCTGTTATTTCCTGAAAGAAGAAATTAACATATGCTATGTCTGGGACTCTCTTGCCACATCAAGGTATTGGATTGTTTAATGTCTTGTTCTACAAATCTCCAGTATGTTTACTGGGATGTAAGTAGATAGTTTTTTGTGTTTTGCATTCTCAGTAGTTTTGCATACATTCTCTGCTGAAATGTTTTAATATGGAGGTTATTTAAAAGTAGAAAAAGCCTTGGCAGAGGATAGAGGATTTCACTTTCCCTGTTTACAGCAAACCCCCTGAGAAATTCTTCCCAGGCACACGTGCACACACAGACACACACATAAAAATCAATGCAAAAGAGTAGGGCATTCATTAAGCTGTCAAAAATGGAATAAATGCTTTTTTTTATTTGGGCTCTTGTAGCTATTTTTCCTAGGATTTGAGTGTGTCCTGAATTATGAAATGTTATAGCTTTATAATTCATGTTTGACAAATGGCTATTTGGAGATGTTGAGCTGTAATAGGGGTATTACAGACAACTCTGTGGCTGTTTTTCCTTCCCTGGATGTAAAACCTCTGACAGTTGGTCACCGAGCAGACTTTCCCTAGGTGATTTGAAGCCCATGGCTGCTCCTGTGCTGTGTTCCAGCCTGGGCTGGCTGGGTGGGTGCGAGCAGCCTGGCGGGCAGGCTGACCACAGTGCATGCCCGCCGTGCTCCTGTGCATCCTGCATCTCCTGCAGGCTGCAGGGCTGGCTGGGTGGGTGCGAGCAGCCTGGTGGGCAGGCTGACCATGGTGCGTGCCCGCCGTGCTCCTGTGCATCCTGCACCTCCTGCAGGCTGCAGGGCTGGCTGGGTGGGTGCGAGCAGCCTGGCAGGCAGGCTGACCATGGTGCGTGCCTGCTGTGCTCCTGTGCATCCTGCATCTCCTGCAGGCTGCAGGGCTGGCTGGGTGGGTGCGAGCAGCCTGGCGGGCAGGCTGACCATGGTGCGTGCCTGCTGTGCTCCTGTGCATCCTGCACCTCCTGCAGGCTGCAGGGCTGGCAGGCTGTGCTGCCTGGGCTGAGGTGCCCTGAGCCCGGCACGGAGCTCTGGAAGGTTCTCGTGCTGCTGCTGCTGCTGCTGCTGCTGGCACGGACGGGCAGGGCAGGGCAGTGCAGCCAGGGCTGCCCGGCTCCCTCGCCGCGCTTTCCCTGCCGGGCCGCTTTTAGCGTTTTCAGAAGGGATCAAATCAATGGCCTGGACCAGCTGCATCTTTAACCCAGTTTTGCCTCTGTCAGAGGTGCGGGCGCAGCCGCGTGGCTGCAGGAGGAGCCCTTTGCTCCCGACAGGAGGGCCGAGCATCCTGCCCGCCCGCTGCCCCGGGCGCCTTCCCGAAAGCACCGACGATAACTGCATCTCCTGCTGTACCTGTAACAATTTAATCGTGTGAGTCAGCCCAGTCAAGCATCCCCAGCTCATGACTGGGAGACATGAAATTCATTGTCATTATTGTCCCTGTCATTTTGGATCATTATATCCTGCTGCAGAATTTTCCTCACTCCAGTGCTTTCTTACCTCCAGGAAGCAGGGATTATGGCTGAGGTTGGGGTGGGGGCAGGACTGTGAACTACATTTACCTCAGGGGAGCCACAGATTAAATTGGCTTTGCTTTCTGACTTGCCGGATTCGTCTGTTTGTACGCTCTGGGTTTAAGGTTGGAAATGATGAATATTCCAGTGAATTCGGGGCCTCTCTCTTTTCTTTTTTTAATGCTTGTATAAGCAAAGGATGGGGTTTGTGTCCCTTAAGAAGTGAACGGGGAATAATTCTTCAGATCGTGTTACCAAAAAGATTTAAGATTATTCCTGAACAAAACGATGTTACTTGTTGGTTGTGGCACAAACAGCCGCGTGGTCCCCGGTGTGTCGTGGCTTTCAGGGGAAGGGATGAGCTCTGCTGTGGGCCAGGGGTGTTTGTGGGAGCTGCAGTGGCTCACGGGGTGCCAGGTGCCCTGCTTGCTGTGGGACGTGTCATTGGGAGGGGAAGCGGGCCATGGAATCCCTGCACATCTCATGCTCCCAGGGAATGGGGACAGGAGCCTCAAGCTGCACAGGAGAGCATCAGAACAATGTCAGAAACAGCTCCTCACTGGAGGGGTGGTCAGGCGTTGCAATGAGGGGTCTCTGGAGGTGCTGGAGTCCCCGTCCCTGGCAGCGTTCAGGAGGCAGCTGGATGTGGCACCTGGGACTTGGTTATGGGGAGGTTATGGTGCTGCTGGGTGATCGGGAAGGGCTCTTCCAGCCTTGCTGCTGTGGGTTCTGTGATCTGTGGGAGCAGTGCCGCTCTGTCCCTCCAGGCCCTCCCTCCCTCTGGCCAGGTGTCATTCCCAGGTGTGGCTCTCCTGCCTGGCGCAGCAGCAGCTGGCCGAGCTCACACGCCGTGGCTGGTACATCCCTCCCTGCTTTGTTGGGAGGCAAACCCAGCACAGGCTGGGCCCCATGGGAGCTCACCCTGATGGGATGTTCCCCGGGAAGCCCTTGGTGGCAGCGGGGACACGCTGAGCTGCGGTGACATCGCCGCTCCCTGCCCGGCACGGTGGCACGGCCGCAGCAGCCCCGCAGTGACGGGAGCTCACGGTGACATTTTCCATAAACTGACAGTGACAATGTTTAGTTTCATTTTAACACGGTGCTTTTCCTGCCACTGACACGCCAGTCGCAGTGTAGTGACAAGTTGAAGGCTGATACAAAAGGAGTGGGAAACAACGTAATTATAAAGCAGTCACACAGAGCCAGAATTCCAAATTTTGTCTGTCGCTGGATGTGGTGGATACTGTGGCTTATTTTTGCTTTCTGGGATCTTAGTTTCAGTAGGAGTTTTAGCTCCTGAGCTGTAACTTGGCAGCAGACTCAATCAGACAGGCATTTGAAGGATATTGGGATTTCATCTGTAAAAGTATTTTAGGGTTTTTCTGCCTCTTGCTTGTGATACTGCTTTGTTTATAACTACAGAATTTGGAACAAATCATAGTAGAATGGAGGCATTGGCTTTAAACAGCCAGAAGGCAGAGGCAGGTGGGAGATCAAGGAGAAATCCTTCCCTGTGAGGGTGGGCAGGCCCTGGCTCAGGTGCCCAGGGAAGCTGTGGCTGCCCCTGATGTGTCCAAGCCAGGTTGGCTGGGATAGTGGAAATGGTCCCTGGCAGGGGAGTGGGATGGGATGAGCTTTATGCTCCATTGCAGCCCAAACCATTCTGGGATTCCAGGAATAGGGAGCTTTAGCTCTTGTGATCTGAGCTGGTGCTAAATGGAGGAGGTCAGAAATTAAGGTGACTACTGCTGGATTATTTAAACTGAATGTGTCAAATCTGAGTTTGAATCAGTTGGAATCAATTTACCTGTGAGAAGGCTGGAGGCTTCCCTTGCCATGAAAGCTCACGCCTTGGGGCAGATGTTAAAGAGCTGAAATGTGAGGTGTGGTTGTTTCCAGTGCATATTCAGTTGTCCATCATCCTTGCCACCTGCTTGGGCCTTACTTCAGCAGCTCGGGTGGCCCAGGGCACAGCAGGCTGGGCTGTGTGTGCCCTGCAGGGAGTGCTGTCCCTGTGCTCCTGGGGGATGGAGTGGAGCTGGTGGAGCTGAGCCAGAACTCGTCCCCCAGGAGCAGGACAGGAACAAGGACATGAGTGCTGCATAGCCTAGAAAGCCTGGGAGTTTGTAGCAAATTCCACTTCAGTTTCTTGTGATTCAGAGAGCTGGGGAGTTCAGGTCTGAGGGCGTTGTTCTGACTTGTGACTCACGAGTCAAAGGGGACATTCCCCCTGAGCTTGCTCTGCTTGTGTTTGGGGAGGACTCGCTGAGCTTTTGCTCAGAGAAGTCTGGAACGATTTTGAGTCACTCCAGCTGATTCATCGTGCCTAACTGGGGTCTAACCCTTTCCATATGCACAACAGCTCCTGGGCTCCTGCTTAATGCTTGTGATAAAACTGCTTGTGCAATTAAGCACTTCCTTAAAATTATAGGAGAGGGACAGGCTTGGTGACTTAGTGTAGTTGTATCTATCTAATGCACATGTATAATTGTGGCATCACTCACCAGCCTTCACTGTGGTGAGGTCTGGGTAAGGTTTGTGTGTACACAAAACCTTGAACAGGACAGGATTTGGTTTGCAGTGTTGCTTTGTTGTGTGCCTGCAGTTAGCTGCTGCAGGGCTGCAGTAAGGAACACACCTGCAGGCAGGTGAGGTGAGCTCATCCCGAGCCTTTCTGGGCTCTGTGATTCTGTGAATGGGGATAGTTGTCAGAGTGACACAGGACAGAACATACCCGAACTGCCAGAGTGCCTCATTAACGCTCTGGTTTTCACACAAGGCTCCTGAATCAGCCCCAAACAAATCTCTCTGCTCTGTGGGCTTCGTTAGCACTCCCTGCTGGCTGGGGCTCAGCTCTGATAAAAATAACATGGAATGTACACTGTGTGCACTCTGGGGGAGGATCCTGTGAGTGCCAACGGAAACATTGTCTGTTCGGATGGGAAGAAATACAGCGTTTGCCACTAAGGAGTGAAAATAGAATTTTCCCAAATTACACGAAAATAAGAAATTATAAACCAAATGGCATCACTGTTGGGCTTAACGTGGTGTGGGATAGACTTACTCAAAGTGTCTTTGCATACTAAATGTCCTCAGCAGTGTGGCTCCTAGGCTGGAGGGGTTTCTTAGAGGATTCAGTGTTAATTTAGTGAAAGCACTTAGGCCAGTGTTTTGGTAAAGGCTGGGTTGACTGCCCTTGGTAAAAATGGAAGTATCTCTTCATTGTCACCATATTGCAGCAGGTGAAAACAACAGATAAGGGGAGGGATGATTCCTTCAGTTTTCCTTGCCGTTTTCAAGAGGCACTGCACAGGGAGCTGCAGGAGAGCTCAGCAGGTTCCATCAGGGGGCTCGGGAGGCTCCTCCCAGTGTGCCAAGCTGTGCCTGCCTTCTGTTGGGATGCAGCAGGTGACAGCTGGCACCGTGCCAGGAGCAAGTGCTCTCAAACCCAGCCCTGGGGCTGCAGAGTCCTGTCCAGGCAGGGCACTGGTGAGCGTCTCTTCCTGGGGAATGTCACTCACCTTTTCACTGTGCTGCCTACACTTAGGACATTTAGGAGATCTTCAGGGGCATACTCACCTGTGGAGGAGGATGCCACATTAATTTGGCTTTGCCACTCTTGTTAGAAAATAACTTTTTGGCTGAAGTATTTGGAAAACCCCAAAGGATCACTGAGGGTCACCCGTGGTAGCAAGGGGAGGGGTCATTGTTCTGTTTGGCTTTGGAGCCCCAGGGACTGCTGTGCAGGACGAGGAGGGCTGTGGTGGGTAACCCAGGGCCCCCCTGGGAGCTCGGGGCTCCCTTGCCTTTGATCACACCCCTCGGGTTTGTTGGAGTGGAATCATTGAACAGGCACCTTGGGAAGGTGCAAGGGTGCTCGTGTCAAGAGAGCTTTACCTGTCTGGGCTGGAGGAGCTGAAGCTTGGGGGTGCTTTTCTCTGGTGTTGGGGGGATCTCTGTGTCTGGGGAGAATGGCAGTTGATTGCAAGGTCAGAAAGGTTGAGGTGCAAAACCTTGGCTTTGCTTTATCCTTCCCTTTCTCTCTGGAGTGTTAAAGATCATCACTGTGGTCTGGAGCTCCCTCCCAAGGGCCAGCTCCCATCTCTGCTCTCTGTGAGCAGGGACAGGACCTGAGGGAAGGGCTGGAGCTGTGGCAGGAGGGGTTTGGGTTGGAGATCAGGAAAGGTGCTTCCCCTTTGGGTGAAGTGTGCTGGCACTGCCCAGGCTCCCCAGGGATGGGCACAGCCCCGAGGCTGCCAGAGCTCCAGGAGGGTTTGGACAGCGCTGCCAGGGATGGACAGGGGGCTATTTTTGGGGGGTCTGGGCAGGGCAGGGAGCTGGACTGGGTGATCCCTCCCAGTCCAGGATATTCTGAGTCTCTGTTCAAGTGCAGGATTTTAATGTCATTATCTAGGGAGAATACAGACATGCCAGTTGGCAGGCCTTAAAAAAAAAAAAAAAGGCAAAACCCAGCTGTTCCTGAGTATAGAACCACTATCCTGTGACCCCATCTCTCCTAAACTGTTGCACTGTTGTTCTCCACAGATGATAAATTCCCAAGGTGGGAAGTCACTCTTTACTCCTTTCAGATCCAGACCTCTCCAGATCTCTGCTGTTTATGCCATGGAATACTCAAGGACTCCACGCTGTAGGTCACATCAATCTGAAGCCAGTGTGTTTTCCTACCCGTGCAGTTAATCAGAAACTGGTTATTTCCCAGTCCTCTGCCTGCAAATGCATTCCATGGGCACTCAGCTGCTTTTGGACAGCTGAGGAGTGAGTAATGGCGTGGGGGTTCTTGCGTCGGAATAATGATGAGGAGAAAATGGATGAGAGGTTCAGAGAAAGCAGGAAAAGGTTGTTTTGAACACTGTGGTCCAAATCCTGGCGTGTGCTGAGAGTGTCCTGAGCTCACTCTGACTTCAGGAGCATTGGGAGGCTCAACAAGACACCGAGCAGCCTTTGGATTTGGGGCTTGCTAAACAGTTCTTACTTGAAAGTTTGGTTTTATAGAAGCTACCCATTTCCACATTATTTATTCTGCTGATTGGCTTCTCTGGATTGCTTTCGCTCTGGACAAATAAGTGACAAATCTGGGAAGAGGCAAACTCGCCAAATTTAAACAGTCAGGGCTCCACAGACCAAAGCTAATATTGGCTGAAGTGGGGTCGTGCTGCCGTGATGAATCCCCTCACCAGGGCAGCACAGCAGAGTGGCGTTTGTGTCAGTGCCACTGGGGCACTGCTGGCACGAGCAGACTGGGGGTCTGAACCCCCCTGGCCCAGGGTCCTGCTGCGAGGAGGGAACAGATCCCCCTTGTGCCGATGGCACGGCAGGGTTTGGGTTTGGGGGCCTGTCTGAGGGGTGCTGCTGGCCCCCGTTCAGCCCCAGGTAAAGGGGGATGTCTCCAGAGCAGCGAGCTCCTGAGAGCCCTTGGCTTCAGGCTAGAGGAGCGTTTCCTGGATTACAGAATCACTGAAGCATTTGTGTTGGAAAAGCCCTCCAAGAGCGTGAGTCCAAGCTGTGACCTCACCCCATCAACCAGCCCAGAGCAGCAAGTGCCACATCCAGCACTCCCTGAGCACTGGGCTCCTCTGGAATCCCTGTTGTTATGTGGATGCAGCTGCTGTATCACGGCTTGTCACTGTCCTTTGTCCCTTTTTCACCCAGTGCTCCCTCTGCACACGAGCTGTACCTTCTCTCAACCCTGCCTGGAACTGGGCAGCTTTGAGGTGAACTTCGTAAGGTCATTTATCCCTCCCTGCCACGGCAGCAGCAGCAGGGCCCGTGCATTTCCTGAAAGCTTTGCCTGCCAGCTCTGACCGATGGTTGTTCCCTCTCGTGCATCTCGTGTGATGGAGCATCCCCAACTTTTCCTGACGTCTTGCTCAGTTGTTTTGCCGTTCTTCCGTTGTTGCAGCTGATTCTGGGCATTGTTTGCTGAGTGGAATTGGAGTTACTGTTTGTTTCTTCATCGGTGCTTTATCATGCTGCCGTTTCTGTACATTTTGTGTAACTTTTTTTCTCACGGCTGAAGACGGATGGCACTGCACAGCCTGGCCTGGGTTGGAATGAGGGCTTTGGGGAAGGGAGGTCGTGCTTGCGAGGCCATTGATCCCATCTTTATAACTTTGCCCTTTTAGCTGGGAACAGATGATTTGCACGGGGGTTGGAGATTTGCGCAGGCAGAATCCGAAGGACCAAACTTTACATAAACCATTTATACTAAATGCTGGGAATGCTGGCAACATAAATCATCTACAGTATCTATTACAAATTTATCACTTTATCAGCAGCGTCTGTGATAGGAGTGGTCCAAATAGGTGGGGAAGTGAACCGTACCTCAGGAAGTTTAGCCTGCTCAGAAATTAATTATTCAGGACACACAGAGCCTGGCCCCTTCAATGTATAGTAATTCTTTCCAGCCAGCATCCAGGCCTCCAACTTCAGTGCAATAATAAATAGGAAAAGTCTCAGGTGAAGCCAGTATTTCAGAGTAATTAATCGTCTTCCCCTCACAGTCCCTCCACCTCTCTCTTGGTTTTCTTTAACGAGGGAATTTCAGTAATAAATCTTTAATGATATATGTTAAGAATCCTTCATTAATTCTTGTCCACTTATTTCTCTCTTTTGGATGCTTTTATGTTGTATGTTGGGAAGTTCAAAGGAATATACAAAAAAAAAACCGTTAAGTTTGGCAGAGCCTCTAAAAGGATGTTTTGGATGTCGAGTGTCATGTGTTCACTTGGTAGTTGGACTCGTTGGATAATACCAGTTGTACTGTCAAAATCTTGGATAGGGGTACCGAGTTCGGGCAGGATGATAGAGGAAAGGGAGGGCTGGTTTGTCTGCTGCTCAGTGCAGCGGTGCGGAGCCCCAGCGAGAGGCTCGGTGTGTGCGGGGCAGGCAGGGCCGAGCCGGGGGCAGGCAGGGCCGAGCCGGGGGCAGGCAGGGCCGAGCCGGGGGCGCGCTGGACGCACAGTGCCCGCACGGCCCGGCCCGGCCCCGCGCAGAGCCCGCAGCCAGCGGCCGTCAGCGCTACGCGATGTGACAGGACAGCCGTGACAGATCCGTGCTGACACACCGCCGTGCTGCGGGTGACGGGTGTCCTTCCCTGCAGGACAGCACAACGACGCGCGCATGAACCTGGCCATCGCCCTGACCGCCGCCCGCTACGGCGCTGCCACCGCCAATTACACCGAGGTGCGGCACCTGCTCAAGAGCACGGACACGGGCCGCGTCTGCGGGGTGCGCTGCCGGGACGTGCTCACCGGTGAGTGGGGGTGCG
>VWZV01001532.1:405348-424435 GCA_013397155.1 Irena cyanogastra | reverse complement strand
GGTGGGGGTGTGTGTTTGGGGTCTGTGGGGTGCACTGCAGGGACGTGCTCACCGGTGAGTGGGGGTTTGGGGTGTGTATGGGTTTGGGGTCTGTGGGGTGTGTGTACAGGGTTTGCAGGGTGTGCTGCAGGGATGTGCTCACAGGTGAGTGGGGTCTGTGGGGTGTGCAGGGTGTGTGTATGGGGTCTGTGGGGTGTGTTGTGGGGTCTGCAGAGTGCCACTGTAGGGATGTGCTCACCAGTGAGTGGGGTGTGTGGTGTTTGCAGGGTGCCACTGCAGGAGACACTGGCACCCTGGGATAACACGGGAGGGAGGAGCAGGGCCACTGCCGTCTGCAAACAGCCCTGAACCAGCACAGGAGCCCTCTTCCTGGGCCGTGCCATTAGTGTCACTCAGCTTCCATTTCTGTCACATTTCTCACTCAAACCCCAGTGTTTTGGCAGGCCAGACTGAGCTTTCCATCCCAGCCCTTCTGTCAAGCAAAGATGACATTGTAAAAGGCTCCGTGCTGTACAGTAGTAATCCCATTTACCGAGTCTGCGGGCTGAGACTGAAATCTCTCTTCTTCAGAGGCAGATTTCAGCTGAGCAACTTCCACCCGCCTGCCTCTCTTCTGCCCTCACAGATAAGCTGGAACTCCACTCTAAATGTTTTCTTCACTCTAAATGTGGTGTTGGGTGAACACTTAGTTAATTTTTAGAGCCCATCCCAGCTGTTGTGTTCAGACATGCAGCGTACACTTTACAGTAGGTTGAGTTCATCGAGAGATGAATAACAAAGAGCATCAGTGAGCAGGAAACAAATGGAGTCTGTGATTGATACTGTTTTCTTTCACAGGGAAGGAGTTCGATGTCAGAGCCAAGTGTGTTATCAATGCCACGGGACCTTTCACAGACTCAATCCGCAAAATGGATGATCAGGAGGTGCCCAACATCTGTCAGCCCAGTGCAGGCGTGCATATCGTGATGCCTGGTTATTACAGGTGAGGCAGGGGAGCCTGCTGCCCGTGTGACACCATTTGTAGCTCTGCTGCCGCCGCATCCATCAGCGGGGAGAGGCGCACCGCTGGCTCCGCGGCACTCGCAGCGCACCGGCTGAGGCTGGCTTTTGTTTGTGTTTTAAAGAGGATCCTGGCGCCGTGCCGATGAGAAGAACAATTTCATCTATTCAGAGCAGGCTGGGGCCGTGTAGTTTTTAGTTAGAGCTCCCCAAGGCAGGGTTCCTGCTGCAGCAGAAGGCATTTAGGCACATCCCCAGGCCTGTGAGAGCACCTGTTTCAGTGCTGCCTTTGAGCTGAGTGTGCCGCTGCTTGGTCACCCCCTCAGGGAAACCAGGAGCGTGTAAAACCTTCCAGAGAGCTTGCACCTTCCTACAGAATCTCTTGTCCTGTTGAATCCTGGAGTCACAGAGGGGTCTGGGTTGGAAGGGACTTCAAAGATGGTCTTGTTCCACTGCCTGCCTTTACGTGTGAAACTCCCTGTGCAGTGACTCTGCCGGGATGTGGCTCTGCTCAGAGAAAACAGGAGTGCAGAAGCACAGAATAAGTGATATAGGATGGGCGGTGTAAGCAGTAATAGTAATTACTGTCACAGGCAATAGAGGCAGCTCAGAGTAACACAACCACACTTGCTGTGGTCCCAAGCCCACCCGCCCTCCCGCGGGGGTTTTGGTGGGCAGGACGTGCCCTCATGTTCCAGGAGAGGTTCCCATGGCACTCTGCTCCCTGCAGTCTCCTGCTCCTCTCCCTGTTTGCTGTGCAAAGCCAAATCCCCTTCTCCCGAGCCAGCCTTGTCAGTCGGAACTCAAATATTACCTTTGGTTCCTGAAGTCATTAGCATCCTAATGGAAATTCCCCTTTATGGACTTAGCCCAGTTGTGTTGATACAGTGCCCTTGCAGTAATGCCTTCCACAGCCCGCTCAGAATGGGAATTCAGCCTTCCAGTGCAGGCCTTAAAATTTCTGCCACAGCTGTCCCAACAGGACACCACCACACACTGTAGAATTGAGCCTTTTTTGCCCTGGTGTAAAATCACCCCTGCATTCTCTTCTGGTTTTTTTTTTTTTTTTTTTTCATTTTTGTATCTTTCTCCATGAAAAATGGTAAAATGAGCTGAAAGCTGCTTTAAAGTACTAAAAATGTGGAGAAATGGGCTGTAATCCCAGTTTCCTCATATGCCAGGAGAAGGATGTGTGTGATTAGCTTTATGGCCCTGCACAAAAACATGGAAAGCTTTAAAGCCTGGACTCACTTGGTAAATTCAAAGTAGAAGAAGGCTGGATACACTTGAGAGCTCTGATTTATTTATTCTGTAATAACCCAATAATTTTAATTGGAAATGTGGAGAGTTCTTGTTCTCCATGTTCCCCGGTGTATGTCAGCATGTGGGCATCACTTTCCTTGGAAAACAGTATCTGCCCACACGCTGCCTCCACAGCACAGCTGATAAGATAACACTGCACTCAGTTTCCTTGGAGTGGGATAGCTGAGAGCAGGGAGCTGTCTGCTAAATAGAAAACACTCGTGGGATTTCATCTTGGTTGTATCAGGCCTTCCTCCTCGTGGTGCCAAGGAACACTGCTCAGCACAGGAAGGCTGGCATTTCACCGTGTCCACGTGTGCCCTGTGAATGTGTTACAGCATTTTGGCCCATAGTCACACAAATTATTATGGTTTTTTAACATCTAGAGGGTTTTAGTTACAAATATAGACAAGATTTTGTAAAACTAATGTTAACCTAATGCATTCACTCCCCATGGGTTTCTTACTCATTGATGTCCTTCATTAATAGTCCCAGAATTCCTCCCCTCATTAATTAGGCTTCCTGCCTGGAATGTGTCCGTGAAGACAAGGCTTTTTCCTTTCCCTTCTGACCAATTTCAGATGTTTCTGTCTTTCTGGAATTTTCCTCTCTGCTCTGCATTCCATATTCCAGGTAAACTCGCCTGTTGCACCTCACTTCTTCTCTATGGAAAGTCACTTTTTATAGTTCTTTAACTGCATTTGTGGTGCTTTGGTCAAATGCTTCTTCAGCTGGAGACCTTCCAAAGATCCAAGACCTTCCATGGATCTCCCAGACTTTTTGCCTCTATGTTTCTCTGTAAAGGCTTTGCTTTATGCTTCATGTTGGAGTTTCAATCCTCAATTTGCCCATTTTAGCCATCTTTAAAGAGAAATTCACCACGGCTACATGGCTCTCACCTTGTCTGCATCCATGGTGGAATCGTAGGAATTCCAATTCCTGCCTCATAAAACCGTGTTGTTTCAGAGATATTCCTGGTGTGCAGCAGCATGACTCCTGAGGCCTCAGGAAGGCCAGTATTTGGGTGTTAAGATGCTTCTTTCTGATGCAAAACACCTTATTTTGCATTTGTTTGGGTGGTTCTTTAGTTATTTAAATAAGCTGGAACAAGCATGGCAAAGGGCATGGAGAGAGAGCTTCCCAGGATAGCTGGTATCAGTGATTCAGTAAATAACTGGCATATGGAAAACTGTTTCAGCCTTTCTCAGCACTTGCTGTGCAATCTCAAACACTTCAGTCCAGAGGTGCTGTGGGGAAACTTAGTTGGAAGTCTTTGCTTGTTTCTCTTCCTTATGAAATCACATCTGAAAAATTTCATACTTTGAAAAAAAAGTCTTTAAAGTTTCTGAATTCTGATACTGTATATTAAACCTCTGATTTCCTCTGTCTCTAAATCAACAGCTTTTTCATTTTAAAAAGTAATCATTTGTCTGAGGTGATTTACCTTTCCCAAACCTGTGTTGACTTCCCCTATTAGATTGTACCTCTGCCACCGTATGCCTAAGCTGTCTATAAATATCAGCTCAAATGGGTCTAATATACATGCTAGCTATGAAATTCTCAGCCTCTCTCCCAGCCTTGCCAGATATTGCCAACCTCCCTTCAGTAATCACTTCAGACCTCCTAAAAATGCAATATTCAGCTTGGATAGGTAAATCCTACCCAAGCAGGTCTTTGCCTTCAGACACTGCCTTAGGATTTGAGCCCATTGAATAATTCCCCACCGAAGCCCATAACTGCCCCCTCAATCTGCATCCCTGCCCTCCTCCTGTGTGCTCCCTGTATCTCAGGAGCAGGGGCACAGCCTGAAGAGCCCTGACCTGGCTGCACGTGTTTGTAAAGGGAGTTGCAGCACCTTAAATGAAAGTCAGCATCAGTCCTTGAAGCAAAAATGATCCAAAAAGGGGCAGTTCAGTGTTTTCCTACATAAAAGCTGTTTACTTTGAAGTGTTTAGAAAAGCCTTTTGTTTTCTGAAATACAAGCAGAGCTTTTTAATAAGCCATGAGGAGGTGGTGGGTTTGTACCTGTGGATATCTTTCTTACATGACACCAGAAAAACCTGATAGATGAATTAAAATCTATCCAAAGCACCACAGGTTTTTATCCTTGTACTGAATCATTCTGTTGTGGCACTGGCAGAAGTAATGAAAAATGCTGAGTAGCAGCAGCATCCACCGAGTGTCCCCTTTGCCTTTTTTCCTCAAAGCACAGCTCTCCATTCAGGGCACTGAGCTGGAAGCACTCAGAGCACGTTCCTTGGTCCAAATCCCTCGGGAGCCCGTGGGTGTTCCTTCCTGCTCAAGTGGCAGGTGGTGACAAACTCAGGCTTAGTGTCATTGCAAAGATATTCCTTAAATGTCTTCATTTCTCTTCTTTGTTCTCCTTTTCCTCTCAGTCGCCACCCTCACTCCTCCTGCTCCACCTTTATTGTGGAGGCAGATTGGAGGAATCACTGTGATTTTATTCATAAAAACATCCACGAGCCTTGTTTCCCCAAGCTCCTGGGACATCTGTTTAAAGCCTTGTCTTGGCCACACGTGAAGTCCGTTATTTGTTCATTTGTGAGCTCCTTCACCTGAGAACAGATGTTGTGTCCCAGTCCTTGCCTGGCCCTGGGGGTGCAGGGACAGTCCCAGGTGCCACCCCCTGTTGCTGGTGTGAGCCAGGCCCCTCCTCTCTTGCAGCCCTGACAACATGGGGCTGCTGGACCCGGCCACCAGCGATGGCAGAGTCATCTTCTTCCTGCCCTGGGAGAAGATGACGATCGCAGGGACCACGGACAGCCCCACGGACGTCACCTCCCACCCCATCCCCACGGAGGAGGACATCAACTTCATCCTGAGCGAAGTGCGCAACTACCTGGGGGCTGACGTGGAAGGTAACTGGGGAATCCTGCCTGGGAGGCTGGGGGAGTCCCTGTGTGCCTGGCTGCTGTGGGCTGTGGGCTCTGGCTGTCTGAAACCATCCCTGAGGTGTCTGAGCTGTGCAGGGATGCTGCTCCAGATCACTCATCCAGCAGCAGCCAGCTCCACCACTAACACATCTCCCCAGGTGCCACATCCACTGCTTTTTGGGACCTTCAGGGAGGCTGACTGCACCTCTGCCTGGGCAGCCAGCTTTCCTCCAGAGTGAGGGTTTGGTTTATTTGAATTATTCTGTGAGAGCATTTGTACTGCTGTGTTTCTGCTGCAGCACTGAAATAAGTCTGAAAAGCACTCAGGCAGGAACATGGTAACATACTCAGGTTTAGGAAACCTGCTCTCTGGAGATGGGAAGTGATCGATTCCTTGTTTCCTGAAGTGGAGAATTGATGTCTGCATGTTGTATGAAGTTCTGAAAGTGTCCAGAGAAACTCCTGTTGGATGTCTGGAGCAGCAGTTGATGTTGGAACCGCAGGAGACCAAGGAGGGAGATGGGAACGTGAATAGGACAGAGATTAGATGGGATATTGAGAATAAGGAATTCTTGGCTGGGAGGGTGGGCAGGCCCTGGCACAGGGTGCCCAGAGCAGCTGGGGCTGCCCCTGGATCCCTGGCAGTGCCCAAGGCCAGGCTGGACAGGACTTGGAGCAGTGTGGGACAGTAAAAGGGGTCCCTGCCACAGCAGGGTGGGATGGGATGAGCTGTAAGGTGTGTCCCAAGCCAGCCCATTCCGTGGTTTCCCGTGTATTTTCCAGCAGCACGTTCAGAAGTGTTCAGTCCCTCTGGCTCAGCCCAGCTGGGCCTATGCTGGTTTTCCTGCAATTACTGTTTATAGATGGCTGGAGCTGCAATAACAACGGCACTGCCCATATCAAGCCTCGACAGCCCTGCCTCTGCTGCCAGAGCCAGTGCCAGGGTTATCAACTTCCACAGGCTTGGACACCTTCCAGCTGCTTAATTACAGCGTCACGCGTGCTGCTTTCTGTAGTTTCATTAGTTTATAAACCTAATACCGAGTCTTGTGTCTGTGATTAACACTTCATTTTGGCAGGTTGAACATGCTGGCAGAGCACATTGATTTCGGAAATCTATTCCGTGTTCTTTGGGGGATGTTTTTTACACCCTTTTAGTGATTTTTGAATTATCGGTCATTTGAAAGTTGTATTAAAAACATGTTCCAAAGACTTCAGTATAAAGCAAATTGGTAACTGCACTTAGGGTGAAGGCAGTGGATAAAGACGACTTGTCAAGAGGAAATCTTGGAATAATAACCTTCAAGCTAGAGTAAAAGCTTGGAAGATCTGAAAGGAAATGTTACACTCATGTAACAAACTTTATTTTGGTTTATAAAATGTAGTGTAAGGACTGTTCAGGTTCATTGGGAGGAATTTTCATGGGTCAAGCTGGAGCTGCCCCGGGGAGGTTTGGAGTCCCCATCCCTGGAGCTGTCCAGGGAACACCTGGACGTGGCACTCAGTGCTCTGGGCTGGGGACAAGGTGGCATTGGTACCAGTTGGAGTCGATGGCCTGGGAGGGCTTTTCCAACATCAGTGGTTCTGAGATTCCATAGCCCAGCTTACCCCTGGCTCTGGGGGCTCTCCCCAGCTCTGGGGGTTGCTCAGGGCCGAGCAGGGTGTGGAGCAGCCCTTGGCAGAGCCCAGCAGTCCCGTGGGAACTGGGCACCCTGGGCTCGGGCTGGCCCTGCCTGAGTGTGGCTCTGCACAGTGAGAAGAGGAGACGTGCTGGCAGCCTGGAGTGGCATCCGGCCCCTGGTCACCAACCCTGACTCCAAGGACACCCAGTCCCTGTCCCGGAACCACGTCGTGACCATCAGCGACAGTGGCCTCGTCACCATTGCAGGTACTGGGGGCTCCTTCAAACTGCAGCTCTGCTGGGCTTCCCTGGGGTTTTTCATGCCAAATTCTTGTTCTGTGGTAGTTCTTCAGCTCCTAGAACCAAACTGCTCTGTCAGTGGCAGCGGTTGGAGCAAGCCTGGCACCAGCCATGTGATCTATGCAATGCATAGATATGTCTGTAGTGTGTAACAGCTGGTGTTCCTGCTGCTTTCCCCACATCACGGGGCGAGTCTGTCCCCCCAGGTGGGAAGTGGACGACGTACCGTGCCATGGCGCGGGACACCATTGACGCGGCCGTGCGGGAGCACAAGCTGCAGGCAGGCTCCTGCAGGACCATGGGGCTGCAGCTGGAGGGGGCGCACGACTGGAGCCCCACGCTCTACATCAGGCTGGTCCAAGACTATGGACTCGAAAGTGAGGTGAGTCCTGCGTTCCTGTGTCAAACACCAACATAACTGGGACAAAGGTCTGGTGAGCCCGGTCAGAGCTGGGGCAGAGATGGTTCTAACAGAAATAAAGTTAGTAATTGTTCATCATCTTCTCCTTTTTCCTTTATCCTAATCTTGACTGTTTCCTGCTCAAAAATGCTCTGACTTGCCGGGGTCTGTGGTCCCTGGAGCCCCCCCAAGCTGTGCAGCAGCCGTGGTCACCGTGTGGCAGGACACCCAGGCTGTCAGGCCTGCTGGCACAGACATGGGGCAGTGCTGGTCCAACCTCCCACAACACAGAGTTTCCTCCCACACTGTCACACTCCAACACCCCTGTTTGTTATTGGGGATGAGGGAATGGTCAAGGAAAATGTCTTTCATGCACTTTCAAAGCATGCTGGGTTTGTTTTCCTCTCCACAGGTGGCTCAGCACCTGGCTTCCACCTACGGGGACAAGGCTTTTGAGGTGGCCAAAATAGCCCAGGTGACAGGGAAGAGGTGGCCTATTGTTGGGAAACGTCTGGTATCTGAATTTCCTTACATTGAAGCTGAGGTACGTGGGAAAACCATCTCGCCTTGTGTTATTCTGTCCTTGGGAGGAGCAGATCAGTGGCTCTGAAACGTCTCCTTGAGCCCTTTCCTTTGGGGAGGCCAAGACTTTTTCTGTGCCTGTACCTGGAGCACGCTTCATGTATCAATATATACACATATTAATATATTTATCCACAATTAAATATTTATATAGTGCCTGTTTTTTACTCCATGTACAAACATTGGATCTCGGGTGGGCTCTGTAAAATGTTCCAAAGAAAAGGGAGCTCTCCCCGCTGTCCCCTCTGTCCCTCGCTGTCCCCGCTGTCCCATGCTATCCCCCGCTGTCCCGTGCTCTCCCTGCTGTCCCCCTCTGTCCCTCGCTGTCCCCTCTGTCCCTCGCTGTCCCCGCTGTCCCATGCTATCCCCCGCTGTCCCATGCTCTCCCCGCTGTCCCCCTCTGTCCCTCGCTGTCCCCTCTGTCCCTCGCTGTCCCCGCTGTCCCCCCGTCCCCTGCCGGCTGTCAGCTGCCTGCCCTGCAGGTGGTGTACGGGGTGAAGGAGTACGCGCGCACGGCCGTGGACATCATCTCCCGCCGCACCCGCCTGGCCTTCCTCAACGTGCAGGCGGCCGACGAGGCCCTGCCCCGCATCGTGGACATCATGGCCAAGGAGCTCAACTGGTGCGAGCAGAAGAAGAAGGTACAGAGGGCCCTTTCCAGCCGGGCTGCTTTGTTGTGCTGGAAGAGTTTCCGTGTTAGGGATCCCAGTTGGGTGAATGGAGGACCAGGAGTGATGTTTTATTCCCAGCAGAATGAGTCCCACGGTGCATTTCATTCTAAAGGCTTTGTCAGATGGCTGTGGAATGGGTTGGGATTGGCCAGGGGTTGGGGGGAAGATCTGTATCCTGTGGCTGTCCAGCCTTAGAAATGAAAGCAGGCTTGGCATTGCTGTCCTATTCCTGTCAGTTATTTTGCTTTAGTGACACTTTGCAACAGATCTGCCTCAGCAAAGGAAGCTCCTGTAACCATAAAGAACCTGCCTGCTGTTGAGCTCCCTGATTTTTTTTCTGATTTTGGACAGCTAGGTGAATCATCACACTAAGATATCGAGTGAGAGAGAAATGATGTATTGTAGGTTTGGCCTGAAAAGGCCATTTCTTCCTGAAAGGAGCAGACAGACTGTGTGTGACTGAAGGTGTGGATGCTTCTGAAAGCATTTACACAGAAATTAGAAATCTTTACTAGCCTGGATACCTTTTTCCAAGAGTAAAAAGTGCCTAAGTTTAACTCTTTGATGCTTCTCAGCTGCTTAATTTTGGGACCTTAGAAAAGTACTTTAATAGTAAAGTATAAAAAGTAAATACTTGTGTAAGAGCTTGCTATTGCTCAGCCAGCCAGGTTTTGTGTTTCCATTGTAGGAGCAGCTTGAAACCGCTAAAACATTTCTGTACTACGAGATGGGCTACAAAGTGAAAACAGACCAGTTAACAGACAGTTCTGAGATCAGCCTGGTGCCTGCAGACATCGAGAGGTGAGTGAGGCAGGAGGGCTGTGTGCTGCTGTCCCCTGCAGCCCCTGGCAGCCCTCACGTGCCAGCCCTCCCTCGCAGGTACAAGAAGCGGTTCCGCATGTTCGACAAGGACAAGAAGGGCTTCATAACCATCCTGGACGTGCAGCGTGTGCTGCAGGTGAGCTGCCCCGTGCTCCTGGCTCCCTCTGGGAGCAGCCCTGGGTGAGGCCCAGGCTGCTGAGCCCCCTCCTGTGCTCCTTCTGTGCAGAGCATCAGCGTGCAGATAGATGAGAACACCCTCCACGAGATCCTCAACGAGGTGGACCTCAACAAAAACGGGCAGGTGGAGCTCAACGAGTTCCTGCAGGTATGTGCTTCCTGTGGCCTCAGGAAAGGCTGGGTTTTAAACACCAAGGACACGGCTAGGGAACTTCTCCCTTTGCTTAGGGCTGGGTTGGAGACCAGGGGAGTGTTACCTGTGGTGTTGGTACAAGGGGCACACAGAGACATCCTCAAGCAGCTTGGAAATTTTTTTTCCCCAGTCATACTCAAAGAATGGGTCCAATTTACAAAGTATGCCCAGTCCAGACCTGCATTTGGCATTTTAAGCCCAGAGATGCTGCTTAAATATATTTTAAATGATACAGGTGTCCATTGGAAGGTGCATGGCACAGGTGTGCACACTGACATTATCCACAGCTGTTAAGGGTTGTTATAAAAATGAGTAAACTAAGAAACTCAATAATAAACAACTAAATAACCAGATATTTATAATGATAAATAGTAATATAACTATAATAATAATAAACTAAATAACTAAATAATAAACTGAATATTATAAAGAATGAGTTTGTAGTTAGAGCCCATCCAGGCCCTATAACCCATTTTAATTCCTGAATTGGCAAATTGTCCCAGTCTCTTAAAAAAAATGACATGCATCTGCTTTTTGGGGGGCTTTCAAGCAAACCCAAGGGTGCTCTCTCTGCATATGCAGTTTGTCAGCTGGGGTGGTGTTTGAAGAGTCTTTTTTGGGGTGGTATTTCAGAGCCTGCCATGTCTCCCCTGCCCAGTGGCAATGATGAATGCCAAACAGGAGAGAAATTAATGCTGGGGATTTTGGTCAATGTCAGCCCTTTCTTCACTGTGTCAAGTTAAACAAACAAGATCAAGGCAGAGGAAATGGTAATTGTCTCTCTGGAGATGAGCTGGGGATAAGAGCAGCATTGTTGAATCTAAATGCAGAAAATTTTCACAGGTTGTGTCCAGCATTAGCAAAAAGGAGTATTTATTTGTGTAAAATGCAGCAATTGAGCTGAGGAGCTGCAGTGAACTGGGGGAAAGGGGAAAAACCAAACCAAACAAGCCAGGGGGGAAGGAGAACCAATGGCTTTGGGAGTTTGTGCTGATCTGTTCCAATGGGAGAGAGCAGCCCAGCTGGGTTCTGGCTGCTGGAAGGGGACACCCTTGTACCTCCACTGGAAACCTTTCACTGGGGCAGCCCAGCCCTTTCTGCAGGGCCGAGCTGGCTGGAGTTTGGTTAGGTTGGGTACATTGGTTGAGGAGCTGAAACAACCAGTAGTTTTGTTCTGTGGGGTTTGGGGGTGTTCTGGGGTGGTTTTGCTAGGCTGACCAGTCTCACCAGGGGTTGCCAGCCCTGCATCATCCCATAGAATGCAAAGGCCAGGCAGTGCTTAGGAGTATTCCACAGTTGTTTGTGCAAACCTGTGTCACTCTGTGGCTCCTGCACTTCTCCCAGAGCAGCCTGGCTGTGGAGCAGCAGTGATGGTGATGCCTTTGTGCAGGCTGCCCTAGAGCAGAGGCTGGGCAGAGTTCCAGAATAAAGCAGGGATTTATTAAAAGGATTTCCTCCATGGATCCACCTTGGGCAGCACAAGAGCCCAGCCAGGGCTGCACCCAAGAGGAACCAAAATGGGCACAAAATGCAGCCCGGGCACAGGCTCTGTCACTGGGATCAGTTCTGCTCCATTTGCACCTTGGAGTGAATTGTCCCATTCCAGCTTTAGCTTCTGCACTCCCATCCTGCTTGTTTTTCTCTCTTCATTCCAATGTTGTTTGTGCTCTTGGGCTGAGATTTGGATGGATTTTCCTTGGTCCCCAGCTAGAGCAGGAATTGTTTTGTCTCCCTACTCTGTGAAGAGACCTCACCATCCCTTAGTATGAAGCTGAGAACGGCACACAAAAGCAGCACAGAATCTGAAAAATATGAAAGCCAAACGTGAGGCATCAATAGCACTGCAGGGCTGAGCCCTCTCCTGTGCCTTGCACTCAGGGAAGCACTCAGTGCTAAGCAGGAAGGGTGCCACTGAAATGAGCTGGGGTTGTCATGGAAGGAGCAAAATACATTAAATGTTTGTTTAATTTTTTAATGGATCTGTTAAGTCAGTGCCCAGTACTTGAGTGTTTGCTTTCTGAAAACTTCCAAGTAATTGCATTTCAGCCCAGAACTTGTGCAAGCCCTGGGCAAATATTTGTGGAGGTTTGTGTTGGAAAATAGAGCAGGTTGTGCCTGGGGGCTGCCTGGCTTGCAGGTGGGAGCAGAGCAGGGCCAGCCTGGGCCACCTGCATGGGGCTGAGGGGCCTCAGAGGGCTGGAGAGGGTGCTGGCAGCCCCTGGTGCTCAGTGCCCGTGGGGTGAAGGGGCAGGCGGGGCTGCCCGGGGCAGGGAAGCTGGCACAGCCCAGGGGCACACGGAGCAGCTGCTGGCAGTGATGCTCCAGGAGGGAGAGGGAGCCTGGGATGTAAAGGCAACTGCCCCATGTTCAGTCAGGAGGAACCATGCAATGCCAGAGTGGCTGGAGTGGGAAGGGACCTGAAAGCCCATCCCACTCCTCTAGAGCACGTTGGCCTGGGCTCTGGCAGGTGCTGGGCCAGGAGGGTGACTGGGCAGGAGGCAGTGCCTCTGCTGCTGGGAGATCCCTGTCTGTGCACGGCCTGGCCTCCTCCCTGGGGCTCTGCAGCTGGCAGGGGGGCCGGGGGAAGGCCAACCACATTTGCACAGGTCCAGCTGCAGGTGGAATGAGCAGCTGTTCTATGGGGGGAAGGGATCTGAAGGACTCCTGCAGTCAATGGGAGTAAGAAATTGCATTTGGCAAGTGCCAATTGCTTCCCCAGCGCTCTCTGCAGAGCTGGCTGCAGGTAATTTCAGCTCTAATGCTGGCTTTATCCATGGGATAAAAAAGAATTAACTAAAATCTTAGCACTAGTGTGCTTGCACTGGGAGAGAGCAGAGTCCAGCTTCCAGGACTTAAAGGCAAATTAGTTTTAAAAGTCTATAAAGGAATTTGGATTTGAAAGAATTGTGGGAGTCAAGTACAGTGTCTCTCCAGAGAAAGGCATGTGAGTGGAAAAGGGCAGGTCTGGGATCAGTGATGGATCAGGAATCATGAAATCCTTGTATGATGTGGGTTCGAGGGACCCTAAAGCTCATCTTCAAGCCAGGGCCAGGGCCACCTTCCACTAGATCAGGTTGTTCCAGCCTTGCCTGAGGCACTGCCAGGGATCCAGGGGCAGCCACAGCTTCTCTGGGCACCCTGTGCCAGGACCTGCCCACCCTCACAGGGAACAATTTCTTCCTAAATGGAAAAAAATCCTCAGTCTTCCATGAGCTGCATCCTTCAGATATTACAAATAACCAAAGAAAGCCTGTGCAACTGCTGAGTTACCCCATGTTCTGGAATGTCATGGAGAACCCCCAGTGATGGTGGTTGTCTGCACTGGTGGTGTCTGCACTGCTTCCCTTGCACTCCTGCTGCCATCCAGGCTGCCCCAGGCAGTGTGTGACACTGCTGGGAGGTGACAGCGAGCCTGGGGCACGGCTCTGGGCACAGGGGGAAAGGTCTGCAGGCTGGGAATTCAGGTGTGTGGGCTCTGGCACAGGGGAAAAGGTCTGCAGGCTGGGAATTCAGCTCTATGGGCTCTGGGCACAGGGGGAAAGGTCTGCAGGCTGGGAATTCAGTTCTGTGGGCTCTGGGCACAGGGGGAAAGGTCTGCAGGCTGGGAATTCAGCTCTGTGGGCTCTGGGCACCTGTGGGTTTGCAGGCTGGCAGTTTGGGTCTATGGGCTCTGGGCACAGGTGGGTTTGCAGGCTGGGANAGCCCGGGTCTGTGGGCTCTGGGCACAGATGGGTGTGCAGGCTGGCAGCCCGGGTCTGTGGGCTCTGGGCACAGGTGGGTGTGCAGGCTGGCAGCCCGGGTCTATGGGCTTGCTGCGGTGGCGCTGGCAGCCCCCAGTGACGCTGTGCCCGTGTCCCCAGCTGATGAGTGCCATCCAGAAGGGCCGTGTGTCGGGCAGCAGGCTGGCCGTGCTGATGAAGAGCGCCGAGGAGAAGCTGCGGCGCCGCCAGGCCATCCCCGTGGACCGCAGCGGAGGCGGGCTCTGAGCCGAGCCCTGCTCCCCGGCCCGGCCCGGGACAGCTCTCCCGAGAGACTGCCGTGCGTTTGTCCTGTCATTAATGATCTCCTTGCTGCTCCGGGCCGGGCCGGGTCCCACAGCCCCAAGTGTGCTGAGGGGNATGATCTCCTTGCTGCTCCGGGCCTGGCCTGGGACAGCTCTCCCGAGAGACTGCCGTGCGTTTGTCCTGTCATTAATGATCTCCTTGCTGCTCCGGGCCGTCCCGAGTCCCACAGCCCCAGGTGTCCTGAGGGGCTCAGGCTGCAGGCTCTGGGTGCACACCCGGCCTGTCCCGGGTCCCACAGCCCCAAGTGTGCTGAGGGGCTGAGGTGCTCAGGCTGCAGGCTCTGGGTGCACACCCAGCCTGTCCTCCCCGGCCATGAGCGCTCGCATCGCCCTCACCTCCGGAGCACACGGTGCTCAGAGCGAGTCCTGCCCCTACACGCACTGAGTTCTGCAAACACAAAATCTCAAAGCTGCTTCTGCCTCTTCGTCAAGGAGCAGGAGAAGGAAGGCTGTGTTCCGGAGTGGAGGTACCATTGCAAAGGAGCAAACCCGTCGCTCCCTGGGGGTGAGGTTGTGCAGACCTGTCCCGAGCCCTCTGTGGGTGGTGGGTTTGCCCTGTTATTCCAGTGGTGCCAGAACTTGGCCACTCAAAAATTCCAGCTGGAAAACAAGACACCTGGATTAATCACCCAAGGTAATAATGTAGCTGAAAGCTGGGCACAGCTTCCCTTCTCCCCTGTTAACACAAATAAACTGCCTCTAATAAATGGCATTGTCTGCAGGTGGTGCTTTGTGCAGTGAAATAAAGGCAAAAGGTGTTTTATACTAAGCACTTCGAGTTTGGGGCAAACCCTGATGCTGTGTAGGATGGGGCAGGTGTTGGTAGCACAACGTTCTTAAATGTTAATTTAAAAATGCTCAAACAGTGAAAAAAACAAAGTGTGTGTCTTGCATCCTACTAACTTTTCTAGAAAAAAGCAGTTGTTTTTCAGCAGGCTAAATGAAAAACCAAAGCATGGAGCCCTCACTGGAGCTGTTTCCAGCACTGCTGTACTTGCCTCTTGTCCTCCTCCTGCTGGATTGGGCTGAGATCAGGTGGGAGATTTCTGCGTGATGTAGAACAAGGCAGGAAAACCTGGTTTACTGCTGGATTTGGCATCTGCTGTATTCCCCGAGCAGAGCAATTTCCACCTCAAACCGAGTTTCACTTCCCAGGGGTCGGAATTTCTGATGAAGTAAAATGTGATGTATTTAACTGGTATCACCACATCCACTGATGGAAAATAACGGGGCAGGAGTGAACAGCAAGGATTCCTTGGATGTTTTAACAGGGAAAGTGGTTCCAGACACAAATGGAGATGCTGGGGAGTGGTGGGATGCAGCACAGTGAGTGCAGATGCTGTCTTTGGCTGCAGAAGCAGAGCCCCTAAAAAAAAGCATTAAACATTCAGGTGTTGAAAAACAGTAGATACGAAAGAAAAGGGTAAGACTCACCTAAGATGAGTTCCTGAAATGGTTCAGGTGGTTTTTGCACGTTCAGTTGGTTTTTTTATGCAGACGTTGTTCAGGTTCTGGCTTTGTGCTTTGAGCAGAGGCTGAGGAAGGGGGAGCTGGCACATCTGACACCACCAGGATGTTTTAGTGAACAAAGGGGTTTGTTCCTGTGGTCCTGTAGGCTTTTCCTTTTGAGCCGTGTTCCAGAACGTTCAGGTGAAGGATGGAATGTTTGTTTCCAAAGGCACAGTAACAGATTTCACGTGTCCTGCAGAATGGAGGAAAATGAATGTATAACACACATTTTGGCTCAGTGAATGAGCAAAGGGGTTCAGGATTCTACTGTTAACAAAAGTGTATGGGAAAAAAAAAACAAAAGTCATGAGACCTTTTCCAGGCCACATGAAAAAAAAATATTTCCAATATTGAACAGGTTTTTTGTAAAGAAAAAATATTTTCACTATTGAACAGCTTTTGTACAGTTTAAGGAGAAGTTCTCCACTCTGCTCTAACTGGCATTGTTAAAATAATAACCTGAATTTACCTGGAAAGCAGGATTTCTGTGTTGTACCCAAAGTATGCTCTTTGCTCTCTTGTTTTGCTAATCTTGCATCTGGAATGTGGCTGTGGGGTTCTCCTGGCTGTGTGTGTCCCTGGACATGGATTTGCTTTGTCTCTCAGGCACTTTGTGTCACCTCCTGTCCCCTGCACGGCACAGCCAGGCCTGCAGTGACAGGGACACAACTGCATGTGTTCCCCCAGCAGCTGAACCTGTACCTGGGAAACTCCCACGTGTTTGTTTATCCCTTGTTCTGTCTGCAGGAATGCTGGCTTTGCTCTCTGGGGTTTTTTGTGTGGATGTACTGTGGGAAGAGTTGTATGATGTCACTGTCTTGCTGGGCTGATCTGGGATGGAAAAGCAGGAATGGGGTTGTGTGTGTGAAGTGAAGATTTCTGGATTTTCTGTGGGTGTTTTGTATTTTAAATAACCTGTCCCTGTGGGGAGGGGGGATCCATGCAGTGTCTGGGTGTGTATAAATACGTGTATAGACACACTGCAGGTTTCCCCGTGGCACTTAGGTCTGTTGTCAGGTTCCTGTTGCAGCCTGGGCTGTTCGATGCTGTGTTTGAAGCTGGGTTGTCATTTTTATAACTGTCTTGGTGTTTTCCTGCCATTATTTATTACCTTTGATATCTGGAATGAGCCGCATGCGTTTATTGAGCAATAAGAGGGTGTATTTAATGTGCCTTGTTTTTAACTGAGTAAGGACCGAAAGCATGAATCAATAAAACTGGCTAAAAATGCTCCTTTGGCTGGCAGTTTGTTGTACAGGTGCAAAAATGCCCCAGAGTTACCCTGGGGAAGTTTCTCTGGGAGGGAGCAGTGGGGATGGATGTGTTTGGGGAGTAGAACCCGGGTTCCCTTTGCTTTCCCCTCTCAGCTGAGGAGCGAGTGCTCTGCAGTGTGGGAGTGCGAGTGAGGAGGGAGTGCAGCCCTGGCACTGCCGAGGGTGGAGGTGAGGAGTCCTGCCCTGCCCTTCAGGCTGGGATGGCAGCAGCCACCCGGGCTTTGCCAATAGATACATTTTCCACCTGGATTTTGACTGCCGGCCCGGAGCAGCCCCCGCACACGGGTGAGTTTGATCCTGGCCCAGAGCAGTGCCAGGGAACGGGAGAGGTGTTCCCAGTCTGTCTGGGTTGTGTTCTGTGTCAGGTGAGCCCGGGCTGCCGCGTGCTGATGAATGTTCCAACAGAGCAGATCCATTTTCCTTGTCAGGGAATCAGCAGCGCCCTTAGCAGTGTGAGCACAATCTTCATAATCTCCAGATTATTTCGTGGGTTAATTTACACTTGTAGCAGGGATATTGCACAGCTGCCACGGAGCTGTGCTGATGCAGGGGCTGTGTACAAGCAGCTCCCTCCACGTGGGAATGAACCAGACCGGAGGGGAACCACAGAGGTTATGGATTTTCCCCTAATCCACGGTGTGTAAGTGATAAGGCAAAGAACGTTTGCTGTGATCAGCTTTATCCCAAATATTTTGCAGCACTAGAACTGCCTCATGTCAAGCTCCTGGCTTTGCTGCTGGAAGGCACAGGAGTTTTGGGGCAGTCCCTTCCTCTGGCGTCTCCCCAGAATGATCAGAAATTCAGATTTATTGTCCCTGGTGTGGCTGTTGCAGCCCGGTTAGAAATACGATGGGGAATACCAAAGCAGCAGTAATATCTCAGTGTGGGGCCCAGCCAGGTGTTTCCCGTGTCAGACGGGAGCTGCTCACACAGCCCCAAGCAAGGACTGCCCCAGGAGCTCGTCCCTGGGACCTGGGCAGGGGCTGCTGCTGCGGGACAGCGAGTGTCAGTGTGTCAGTGTTCCACGGTATCGCCGCCCGGCCCCGCGGCTGCGGCTGCCGTGCTGAGCCCTCGCAGCCCTCCGGGGGCCAGGACAGGTATTCCACATGGCCCAGGTGAGCTGTCTGCAGGGCTGGGGTCACACACCTGAATCTGCCCAGGTGAGCTGTGTGCAGGGCTGGGGTCACACATCCCACATGGCCCAGGTGAGCTGTGTGCGGGGCTGGGGTCACACAGCACAGCTGGAGTCACACACCCAAATCTGCCCAGGTGAGCTGTGTGCAGGGCTGGGGTCACACATCCCACATGGCCCAGGTGAGCTGTGTGCGGGGCTGGGGTCACACAGCACAGCTGGAGTCACACACCCAAATCTGCCCAGGTGAGCTGTGTGCAGGGCTGGGGTCACACATCCCACATGGCCCAGGTGAGCTGTGTGCGGGGCTGGGGTCACACAGCACAGCTGGAGTCACACACCCAAATCTGCCCAGGTGAGCTGTGTGCAGGGCTGGGGTCACACATCCCACATGGCCCAGGTGAGCTGTGTGCGGGGCTGGGGTCACACAGCACAGCTGGAGTCACACACCCAAATCTGCCCAGGTGAGCTGTGTGCAGGGCTGGGGTCACACATCCCACATGGCCCAGGTGAGCTGTGTGCGGGGCTGGGGTCACACAGCACAGCTGGAGTCACACACCCAAATCTGCCCAGGTGAGCTGTGTGCAGGGCTGGGGTCACACATCCCACATGGCCCAGGTGAGCTGTGTGCGGGGCTGGGGTCACACAGCACAGCTGGAGTCACACACCCAAATCTGCCCAGGTGAGCTGTGTGCAGGGCTGGGGTCACACACCCAAATCTGCCCAGGTGAGCTGTGTGCAGGGCTGGGGTCACACATCCCACATGGCCCAGGTGAGCTGTCTGCAGGGCTGGGGTCACACACCCAAATCTGCCCAGGTGAGCTGTGTGCAGGGCTGGGGTCACACATCCCACATGGCCCAGGTGAGCTGTGTGCAGGGCTGGGGTCACACACCCAAATCTGCCCAGGTGAGCTGTGCAGCACCTGGTGAGATGCACACCACCCTCCCCCAGTGCCTTTTTTTGCCAAACGAGGCAGACTCGGCTCTGCCTCCCCAAGCTGCTGGAGTTAAACTGATCTGTAAAACCGACAGGGTCGGGGTGCTGGGTGTCCCCAGTGCTGAGGTCCCTGTCCGCCCCCAGAACAAACCCAGGGCTACGCTGCCCTTCATCTGCTCTCCCAAATTGTTGCTCTGTTTATTTTGCACAG
>VWZV01001532.1:395348-402848 GCA_013397155.1 Irena cyanogastra | reverse complement strand
TCCATATGTGTGTGTATGTGCACACCCTGGCTTCAAATGGATCTGTGAGAGGCTGTTTTGGAAAACAAAATGAGTTGGTGATCCCAAGTTCCCTGAAGTCAGACAGTTTCTCACACAGGGAAGTTGCACTTGCCATGAACTTTGTGTTTCCTGGTGGTTTTCCAGAGCCACGGAGTGAGGAGCTGCTTGCTGTGCTTCCCTCGAACCAGTGAGATTTTTCCAGAGGAGTTGCAGCACCCCTGTTGGAGCTTATCTCAGGGTACAGTCAGCTGTAATAAACTGTATTTGCAGAATGGAATAAGGTAATAACACCGAGGAGTGACTGTTTGCCTTTTAGCATAAGGGTGAGATGCTTCAGTATCAGGATGTCAGAGCCTCTCGCGAGGCAGAGGCAGAGGCAGAGGGAAAGCAAGGGTGCTGCCTTTGATGGCCACAGCTGCTCTGTGTGGAGGAGGGGGCCGGCTCCAGGTCCTTTCTGTAAAGCATCCGAAGGGCTCGGGAGGCTGGGGTCACCAGCCTGTGTCAGGGTTTTGTGTCAGCCTGGTCCTTCCTACGGTGGTGGATTGTGAGCCCAGCACTGTGCCTGCAGCTGATCCTCACGTGTCCCCGTCCCTGTCACACCAGCCTGGCACAGGCAGACTCACAGCCTGACAAATACCCCTGGGAAACCAAACCCCATGGATCTGGAGCTCTTGTTTACACGCGCTGCATCTCCACGGTGTGGGAAAGAGATGAACAGGTGAAATGATAACGAATTATATACAATTAACATTACATACAAGTAACAACATATACAAGTAACAAATAAAAAGTAACAGGTGAAGCAGCTGCCAACTGATAAAGTGAATGATCAGTAAGGCTCGGGCACGGTGAGTCTGGCTGCAGGCACTGTAACGCGGTCCTTTCCTCAGGAGAGAGGGAGGAGGGAGCTGAGCAGACCCAGGGCTGGAAGGGAGTCGCTCCTCCTGCTCCCCAGCACGGCTCCAGCCGCGCCTGCAGCTCACAGACAGTGGCCGAGGGTTTCTCACTGGGGCTGGGAGAAACTTCCTTTGAGGTCATTGAGTTCAACAGAGTTCCGCTGACTATGGCAGATTTGTTTATTCTCCTCCGACCCCTTTGCTCTGCTGCTGAATCACCTGTTCTGAAACAGAAGGCAAAGGAAAATCCTGCAGCCACTTCCCTCTTGCATCCCCTGCTATCCATGTCATTTCACTCCTCCAGCATCTCCACGCCTCAGTCCCTTCCTAAAACGAATGATTCATTCTCTCAGTTTTATTTTCAAGCACAATAGTAGTTTTAATCACCTATTGTTGCTGTTGGACACCTTGGCTGTGTCACAGCAATCTTTGTTCATTGATCTATTTGGAGTGAAGCAGGATGTTAATCCTTTGTGGTGTAACAAGTACCTTTTACTAATCCAACACTGTAGAAATAATAAAAAAAAGTCCTCTTTTTCCCCCCCCACCTTCCTGCCAGCCCCTAAAACAATCCCGGGCAGCGAGGGCAGTGTGGTGCTTGGGCTAAGGCTGGGCTGTTAGCTAAATTAAGCCATTGTGACTCAAAATCCTCCTTTAATAAGGTTCATGCTGTCTACAACTTCATCATTTTCTGCTGAATGATAATTACTTTATTCAATCATGTTCAAGGTTTTAGTGAAAGCTAGCATTGATTGATTAACTTCAATTACCATGCTTACATTTGCATAGATAAAAACTGCTTTTCAATTTGTGAGTGGCACGCTGGTGGAAACCCGGCGCCGGTATTTGCATTTCAATGTGGATAGTGAAGAATAAAGGTGGGAGAGAGGTCTGATCAGTGCTAAGCCCTTTCTGCTTCAGTGCTCGAGCGTTTTTCCATAAACACCGCTGTTATGATGTTGGTTTGCTCCGCCGCTCGGCGGGAAGCGGGAGCCTCCTGTTTACAAGGCTCCGTGACAATTTAACAGCGCGGGGCCAGCGGAGCCGGGATCGAAGCGCAGGTAGTGAGGGTTGCTGTGCAGGGGAAGCTGCTGTGAACAATCCGGGAATTCCTTCCTTCAGCAGGGGCGAAGGCCGTGCCAGCAGCCGCGGTGACGGCCCGGCCCCTCCGCCTCCGCCCCGCCGGGCTCCGGGGCAGGGCCCGCGGTGGCAGAGCCGCGCAGCGCAGCCCTCGCTCCGCCGCTGCCTGCGGGTTTCACAGCCACAGCTGGCTCCTGCCACGAGCAGGCACGGTGCTGGCAGCGCTGCTCGGCCCAGAGCGCTGCGAGCCGCAGCCACGCCGGGTTTGTCCCGTCCTGCCGCCGTTCCCTCCCACCTGTGCCCAGAAACGAGGGGGACACCCTGGCCTTTGGCCGGTGTGACAGGCCAGGCTTTCCAGGTGTCATGCGCTGCACAGCTGCCTCCAGCCTCGCCAGGCTGCCCTGGGGGTCTGGCAATGCCCAGGGCCAGGAGAGCGGGTGCTGCTTAAAATCAGGGTGGAGACCTGAGCGCCTCAGAGCAGGGACAAGGACATGGGGCTTGCTCAGGATTCCTGCTTCAGGCAGGATGGTCAGTCCTGTGCAAATCTTCAGCATCAGCTTTAGAAGTGTTTCATAGAATCCCAAAATAGTTTGGGTTGGAAGGAGCCTTAAAACCCCTCTCATTCCCCTTCGTTCCACGAGGAATCATCCCATCAGTTCCCAGACCCGAGCGAGCTTTTGGTAGAAGGGCAGCTCAGGGCTTGGAGGTTTGGTTTTCTTTCTTTTATTCTTTTTTTTTTTTTTTAATAGAAGAAAAGGAACAGATTTAGTGATTTCCCTTAGATTTTCTCTGATTTATACCCAAAAATAACAAAGCAATTTAAAATAAAAATAAAACCCCTGAAAAATCAAACCACTTACTACTCCTCCATTAAGCTCAAAGGTGGAGAGCTCTTGGCAGGGGATGGACACAACATTGGCACCAACCCCGTACCAAACTTCATCCCAGCAGCCCAAAGGAATTGTCAAAACCTTTGTTTTGCTTAGGTAACTTTTTAAAGTGGCTCCCCTGCTCTGTGTCACAGCTCAGCAGGTTTAAACATATTTCAGGTAGGAAAAGAGATGAGCAAGGGGAACAGGCCCAGGACTGCAGTTTGTAAGGAACCCTTGTGGGGAATGGACTTGGGTGGGGAGCCCTGGACGGGGAACTCCCTGAGTTCAGAATGAACTCCTCTTGTTTCCCTCTTGTTTCCTCTGTCACGGCTGCGGGTGAGGCTGGGCTCGTGGCCAGGGCCGGGTGGCAGCTGGGCACTGCCCTGCTGCTGCTGTTTGTCCATCCCTCGAGTGTGCAGTGTTTGCCTTCAGCCCCTCAGGGCCAGCAGGCAGACAAAACTCAGGGGTTCCACGTCCCCACCACCCCACCGTAGGAAGTCACCCGTTTGTTTTCCAGATCCTAATGCAACGGTTGCCATAAGAACACAAATTATGTGTACATTTTAATGCATCTATGCTTCATAATTATGCATGGTTGTGTGCTGTTATAATTGACATAAAATATAAAACAGGTCAAAGAGCAGCTATTAAAACTATTTTTCATTTTGCTTCCTGACAGCTCCCGACATCAATGCCGACTGCATTTAATAGGACCATACAGGGAATGCAGAGATAGTTATACAATTTCAACCGTATTAAAGCCTCCACAACTTGCAACCTAATTATTTCCTGCAGTGTCTTGTTGTGAGCTGCATTACTTTATTTGGAATGTGTTTGGTTTAAGATTAAACAATTGGGCTACATTAAATTAGCATGAAGGGGGGAAATCATAAAACTTTTGGATGTATTTCATAGGGGTCACTCTGTTAGGTTAAGAATTATCCCAGAAGCAATGATTTTCTGCCACTCAAGATAAAAAACAACGTTAGAATTGCGCTAATTCCATGCAGTTATTTTAATCACTGAAGTAAATTCTACCAAAGGGCTAAATTGTAGTTGTACCCTCTCTCTGATCTCAGAATGTCAGAGAGAATAAATGGAAATTGAATAAAAATTTGATGAATGTGTAAGATCATAGAAAACCCCAGACTGGTTTGGGTTGAAAGGGACCTCAAAGCTCGTCCAGGGACACCTCCCACTGTCCCAGGGTGTTCCAAGCCCCATCCAGCCTGGCACTGATATCCCTCCCCTCGGTCATGGCAGCATGAGGACCAAGGAACAGGGCCCAGCCCACCTGGTTTCACTCACTATTGGTCATCCTTTCATTCTGGACTGGCTGAGGGCTCCCAGTCCCCTGCAGGAGGTTGGGTTTCTCTTAGAATCTGTGCCAGTCTGTACTTTTTAATAAACCTTTTAAAATTAGGTTAGGTGGGGATGTCTGATGTGGGCTGAGAGCTGCCCCTGGTGATGTTCACGTGAGCACTGCTGCCTCCTGCCCCAGAGCCTCTGCCCACCTCGTCTGTGCCAGGACCAGAGACCCCAGGGTCTGGGGTGGCTCACAGAGTCTGGGGACACCCGGAGCTGGAGGGGACCCACACGTCCCCAAGTTCAGCTGCTGTCCCTGCACAGACACCCCAACACTCCCACCAGGAGATCCTTCCCGGGGGCCTGGAGGGGATGAGCACGACTCACCAGAGTGGAGCTGTGCTCCAGAATTCAGCACCAGCCTGGCTGGGGTTCCTGGCTCCGTGCTGCCCTGCGGGGCTCGGGCGGTGGGGAGCCCCTGATGGGCACTGGCACTGCTGAGCCCCACGAGCCCGGCCAGACAGAGCTGGGATGTTTCAGCACGCTGGTAATGGCCTGCAGAGCCCTCTCTGTTCTGTTCCAGGTGGCCGCCTCGAGTCCAGCTCAGGGGAGAGGCTGGGAGTTATTGCCCAATTTGTGGCCAGTGAGGAACAAGCGCAATCCAATTTCCCGAGGCAGAGCAGCCCCATCCCGGAGAGAAGCATCATAAATGGCCCTTGTCAGCAGCTGGACAGGGAGGGTGAGGGCTCGGGGCTGCAGCCAGGCTCTGCTGATTGAGTGTGTTGGCCGTGGAGCATGGAAAGCTCTGTGCCTTCCTTCCATCTCTCCTCAGCAGAGCAAAGGTCTCCTCTTCCCAGGAGAGATCTGCTGTGCTCCACTCTTACTGCCTCCGTTTGCATTTGGGTTCTTCCTTCCGATGATTTGCTTTCCTGTGGCCATTTTCACAACATTCCCCATTTTGCACTTTTCCCAGAAAGTCATGATGAGTCCCAGAGTCACTGCTTTCCCTCATCCAAAGGAGGTTGCCTCTCTCTTGCCAATGCTGAGGCTCTTCCCAAGGTCTGTGAAATTCACAAAATTATTTAGTTTGGAAAAGCCCTCCCGTGGAGTTCCACCTGTGCCCCATCCCCACCCTGTCCCCACCCAGAGCTCTGAGTGCCACCTCCAGGGGACACCTCCAGGGATGGGCACTCCAAACCTCCCTGGGCAGCCCCTGCCAAGGCCTGAGCTCCCTTTCCATGGGGAAATTCCTGCTGGAACCACCCTGAGCCCCCTTTCCATGGGGAAATTCCTGCTGGAACCACCCTGAGCTCCCCTGGGCCAGCCTGAGGCCGTTCCCTCTCCTCCTGTCCCTGTTCCCTGGAGCAGTTTCCATGGGGAAATTCCTGCTGGAACCACCCTGAGATCCCTTTCCATGGGGAAATTCCTGCTGGAACCACCCTGAGCTCCCTTTCCATGGGGAAATTCCTGCTGGAACCACCCTGAGCTCCCCTGGGCCAGCCTGAGGCCGTTCCCTCTCCTCCTGTCCCTGTTCCCTGGAGCAGAGCCCGACCCCCCTGGCTGTCCCCTCCTTTCCAGAGCCTTTTACTGCAGTGCCCCATTTGCTGCCCTGGAATCAGGAGCCTGAGCCCAGCTAAGCCTCCTCGAAGGCTGGTGATAAGCTGGGCTTTGGCTTTTCCATCCTCAAGCACAGCTTCACACTCCCAATCCTCTGAAGTGAAGATGGAGAAGCACATAAAAGCTTCGGATTCCATTACTGTAAAATGTTTCAGAAAAGTGTTGAGCTAGGTAATTACCTTAATCCAGCCGCAGTAGTTGGTCACAGGACACATTAGATGAGCATCCAGAGTCAGATTTGAACATGCAGTCAACCCGAACAGAATTAGCTCGGCAATAGTGGCCCGGATTTCTTAATTAGTTCTCTGCGACAAGAGCATTTAATGTTTGCAAAAGTCAAGTGCAAATTCTACAAGTGACACAGTTTGGGGAGCCTTTGGAGGGTGCTGTGAGCCCGGTGCAGACCCTGCTGGCCCAGGCAGCAGCAGGGGCTGCTCTCACTGAGCCCTCTCAGGGTCCCCTTAAACTTCTACAGCCCCACAATAAAAAGTAACAGTATGATTAACTTCACAGCAATAACCCATTGCATTCAAAATACACATTTAACTCTAATTCTCATTGAACTACACAGAAGCTGAAAATATAATGGCCTTTCCCAGCCAGCTGATGGCACAGTTTAGTGCACTGTAATTGGCTCCCTTGGCTTATCTCGGGTTAATAAAGTAGATGGGATTCATGAAAAAGCACCGTGGTCACTTAGCAATTGTTTAATTTCTGTAATGCTATTTTTTGGGTTAGAAAATTATTATTTTCCAGTAGTGTTAAATATTTATGCAATGTAATTGAGACACCTGGCACAGGGCATGCTCCTGTTAAGCTCACAAATTAATAAGTTACCGAAAAAATGGAAATATGAAATATAATTTCAAGTGTAAAAGACGACTTCTCAGCCTGGAGAACACCTGAGGTTTTGTGTCACTGCAGAGGATGTACAGATACTTTGGCCCAGCAGAGGAGATCGTGACCTTGCTGTCATTCAGGCTGGCCCCTCTGTGCTGGCTGGGACAGACAGGTGACAACCTGAGTTCTCTTGAGAAACTGCCCTGGCTCCTTTGACACTGGGAGAGAGAGCAGCAACACCAGGAACTGCCTCCACACGGGGCTGGAACCTGCCGTGTCCCAGCAGATGGTACTGCCCTGATACAAGGAAAGATTTCAAGAGTGCACCTTCTTCAAAACAGGGGAAAAAACACCAAAACTTCTAGAATTGGGTATTTTGAGCAAGACAGTAAATGTTACAGGCAGCAGAAAAAAGGAAAACTTCCAAGATGTGTGTGTAGGAGAATTAAATTTAATTTGTATCATCTCCACTATTCTTAGGGTTTTCCAGCTTTTGAAGAAACCAGGTGAAATCCAGCCCAGGGCATGGTGGGCTGTTAGGTGAGGAGTGGTGAGGACAGAGTGGGGTTGGGTGGGGGGATGGCACTGGGGTTTGTTTGGGACTGGACGAAGTTGGGTTCAATTGGGTCAAGTCGGCTCAGGGTTGGCCTGGGTGGTTTTTGGGCTGGGTTGTGTGGGGTGCTGGAAAGGGATGATGAGAAGGCACAGGCTGAGAGGGGCTGCCCTGACCCTGCAGAAAAGCCCAGCGTGGCCATCCCACCCTCGGTCAGTGCTGCTGGTCCAAGACCACCCCAGCACAGCACAGCCCAGAACATCCCAGCACAGCTCAGACACAGCCCAGTACAGCACAGCACAGCCCCAGCACAGCC
>VWZV01001532.1:363718-395264 GCA_013397155.1 Irena cyanogastra | reverse complement strand
ACAGGCTAGCCCAGCCCAGCCCAGCCCAGCCCAGCCCAGCCCAGAACATCCCAGCACAGCCCAGAACATCCCAGCACAGCTGAGCTGAGCCCAGCCCTGTAGGTACCGAGCTTGTGGCACTCAGGAGTGGGGCTGTGGCCCAGCCTCATCCCCACTGGGTCACAGCCGTGAGCAGCAGGTGAGCAGCACTGACAGCAATGAGCCAGGGAGTGCCCAGGAGTACTGACCAGCCACTGAAAGGGACAAAGGGCACACAGGTGCAGTGCATGAATCATGAGGGGTAGAAAAGGTTGGGCTAAAGAGCAAGAAGAGCAGATGCTTGCAGCCTTCTGAAGCGGGATGATGTTACTCTGTCTGGGCAGACACCCGAAGCCTTCTGCTGTGGTAAGGTGTTACTCTGCCTGTGTGGATGCTTAAAGCTCTCTGAAATTGCTTGATGATGTTCTGTGTATCATGGCTGTCTCAGCTGTGACCTGTGCTGGGGTGTATGCTGCATCCCAGCACATCCCAGAACGTCCCAGCCCAGCCCAGCACAGCCCAGCCTCCCTCAGCTGGGGAGGACACGAGTGTTTGCAGGGTTCTGCTCCCACCACAGAGCAGGGCAGGGCAGAGCCCTGGGTGCTGCAGGCATTCTTCTTTCCTTGCCTCGCCTGGTGTTCCTGGTGTGCTGTGACCAGCCACAGGGAGCACGGGGCGAGCTGGGAGGGCTCAGGGCGAGGAAAGGAGATATTTTGTTTTGTTTATTAAGCGTGGGTCAGGATTTCTGCCAGTGGGACCGGGGCGCTGGAGCAGGGCCTGGCACACAACTTCAGTGCTGCCCACAGCGCCCACCCTGCCTGTGCCAAGGGGGTGGGTGGGTGCTGAGAGCTCAGGGGTCCCCCCTGCCCCCCAGCATGCCCTGGCTCCGTGTCCCAGGTGAGAGCCCCGCCTGGCCCTGTGGAGGTCTCCAGGAGCACTGCCCACCCCTGCAGCCGTGTCTCCAGTGCAATTTGCATTTCCCTGCTCAGCCCCTGGCCTCGCCCTGCCCTGGAAATGCCTCAGCTCCACACATGCTCCCGGAACGTGAGCACAGCTGGGGCTCTGGCTCGGCCACAGCCCCCAGTTATGACATCTTGTGTCACAGACACCTTCCAAAAAACTGCTGCAATTTCTGACGGAGAAATTAGATTGTCTTTTAAAGTGATCTAACAGTGGTGCAATCTTTGCCTCTGTGACCCCTGTCGTTTCCTGTGGGGTTTAAGTAGAGGGCTCAATTTAAAACTGATCGTTCTCTGGAGGTGGCTGCCACCCTCCCAGCACTGCCCTGTTATTTCTCACCTGTTGGGCTGGCTCTGCATCACCCCTGCTCAGAGAGATGCTGCAGCTCTGCTGCCTCAGCTGCACCCTGCCTCATGTGTCCCTCCTGCCAACGCCTTGTCTCACCAAATAATCAGCATTTATTGTTTTCAGCAGAAATGTGGGTGTGTCCTGGTTTTTAGAAGAAAAATGGCACCTGGACTTCATTACAAGAGGAATCCTTAGGGATGCACAGCTCCTTGGTGCTGAACATCAGTAAGGACTTCGGGCTGATTTTGGACACAGGCCCTCGTGCTGGGCTGGGGGCTGAGGAGGGGGCTGCAGATGGGGATGAGGTTGGAGCTTCACACGTTTACAGGGGACAGGGAGCCAGGCAGCACCAGCCCCAGAGGCTTCCCCTGGCAGGGCAGTTTCAGATGGTTCTGCACGGCAGCACCTTCTGTGTCTTGGGCACGGCGTGAGGAGGGTGCCAGGAGGTGACCGGAGCTGCCACCAGCCCTCCAGCCGGGCCGTGTAAGGATGTGATCGCGTCTCAGGCTGGAGCCCAGGAACGGGCAGCCTCTGGGGGCAGGAGCTGGCCACTTTCAGCCTGAGTTTTCCCAGCCCTTGGTGCCCTGGCAGCCGTGACACATCTGTGCCTGGCTCTGCTCCTGTCCTGGGGTCTGTGTCAGCAGGCTGGGACTGTCACAGTGCCTCGGTGAGGGGTGGCACCCGAGCTGGGCTGGTGGCTGGAGTCACATGAAGTTCACTTCTGCTTTTCAGCCTCGCCTCTCTCACTTCCCCCCGCTGACACTGGGCCAGGGGACAAGAGGAAAACCCCATGGCACTGCCACCAACACCAGACCTGCCCGTCCCTGTCCCCTCTCCTCCACCAGCCCTTCATCAGCCCCGTGGCTCCTCCACCCCGTGGGGACAGCAGAGAGGAAAATGCCCTGCAGGATGCCCAGGCTTTGGGAGCTGCTGCTCTCTTTGGGCGTGTCCGTGGGCAGAGCGTCCTGCAGGGACATTGCTGGTGGCAAAGACAGGCAGCTGTTCCCAGAGCTGAACAATGCCCAGGAGGTTTGGAGTGCCCACCCCTGGAGGTGGCACTGAGTGCTCTGGGCTGGGGACAAGGCTGGGATTGGTCACAGCTGGGGCTCTATGACCTTGGAGGATTTTCCAGCCCCAGTGATCCTGGAATCTGTGGAAGGCCACTTCTGATGGTCAGGTTTTAACAAACCCACATCAGGTCAGTGGTGCCAAGCACCTGCCCATGGCCTCCCCCCCACTTGTCCCCAGCCTGGTGTCCCACTGCGGGGCACAGCCCCAGGTGCCTTCCCGACAGCTCCTGCCTTTTGGGACAACTTACAAAGAATTAAAATATAAACAATGTAATTAGCTATACATTAGTTATGAAGGTTTTGATCCACTGAAGGTGATGGCAAGTGAAGGTTTTGATCACTGAAGGTGATGAACCCTCACTCTGTGGCCATATCCAAAGATGTCACATGGTGTTTGAACAGGTGACACGGTGAACCACAGCTCTCCTTCAAAAACAAAGGAGTGTAAGGTGGCACAGAGCTGCGCCACCTGTGCTGGAAAACTGGGACATCAACAGGGACACAGGTGGGAAAAAATACATAAAGGGAGTCTGTGCACCGACATAACCACTGCTGGGGGTTTCAGTTTGGGGTGTGGTGTTCTGATACCTCAAACTGTGTTTTGCTCTAAGCTAACGGCTGCTCTTGGATGCAGTGTCCGGCCCAGGCTGGAGGCAGAGGGGCTGGAGCAGCACAGGGCGGGCCAGGAGAAGGGAAATCCCAGGGTGGAGCGCCAGGCAGAGACATTGTCCCCGTGGCAATGGGGACACCTGCGGATGCTGTCCGGGCAGTGGTGGTGCCCGGTCACTTGAGCCCCCTCTGCTGCCTCTTGTCACCCGCACCCAGGGCACAGAGAGAGCCCGGGGTGCTGCCAAAGCCCCTCCTGTCCCCCACTGCTGCCATCCCACAGGTCCCCGAACACGGCTGAGGCTGAGCCTCACCCCGGCTGCTCCCGCCTGCAGGGAGGGACAGATGACCAGACTGTCCCCAGCCCTGTCCCTCGCTGGCTGGGTGCTGCCAGGCCACCACTGTCCCCTCCTGCCCCCATGCCTGCTGGCCCAGCCGGCCCCAGCAACGCCTCCCTGCTTTTTGTGCTCGTTCAACTCCTGTGTTTTCATAGCCCACAGAACGTCCTCTCTCCCACAAAGCAAAAAATAAAAAAAAATGGAAATCTGGCATTTTAGGGTTGTTTTCCCACAGCAAATCACTGGGGAGACACTTTGGAGCACTCTTGTCAAACACAATCTTGGTTGCATTGCAGAGTGTCTGCAAGGTATGCCCAGCAAAAAAACCAAAATAGAATAATCTGATTTTGCCACAGCATCATGATAAAACAAATTCAGATGGAAACTCAACCCCCTTCCCACAGCCTCATTTAATTCCCTTCTGTCCTGTCAAAATTTACCTACAAGTATTGTGAAAAGTTATGGTGAGTGCAGGTAACTTGTCACTGCTTCAGCCTGGGTTTATTTTGAGAGTTTTCCACGTTCTGCTGTTTGGAGCCTCCTTCCCCTCCCTTGGCAGGTGAGTGACAGCCCGTGACAAAGCACTCCCAGCCTCTCCCGTGTGTTTGCTGCACGTTGCCATGGCAGTGAGACTCCTCCACCAACAGCCATAAACAAACCACATTCAAAAGAACAAAACCCAAACAATCCCTAATTAAATTAAAATCTGGCAGCAAAAATAATGTTTTCTCTCTAAATGTTGTACCATTTTTCCTGAGCTGCTGGCCGTGCCTGCCTTGACACTGCTGTCACCCATCCCTCAGCCTCAACCACTTTTGATCACAATCTGCAGTTGTTGAGGAGGTTTTCTATAAATAAAACAAATTCTCTTTGCTTCTGGGTAGCACACGAGAGGGTGAAAGGAAACAGCCTCAGGTTGTGCCAGGAGATGTTCAGGCTGGACGTTAGGAAAAATTCCTTCATGGAAGGGCTGTCCAGCCCTGGCACTGCCCGGGGCAGGGTGGGGTCCCCATCCCTGGAGGGGTTTAAAAGCCCTGTGGCACTTGGGGCCATGGGGCAGTGGTGGCCTTGTGCTGGGGGAACAGCTGGGCTCCCTGGTCCCAGAGGGCTTTTCCAACCCAAACCATTCTGTGATTGTACTGAGGGCCCCTGCAGCATCCCACTGCCAGCTGTGACCCCCCTCCCTGTCCCTTCACCCTCGCCCAGGCTCGGTGCTCTGCCTCTGAAGATCATTAATCATAGATATAATTTAATGACAGCTGGGTCGTGTCCCGCTAACTAAGTACACCTTGTTTGCCTCAAAATGCTAATGGCTGCTCTGAATCATTAATGAGGGACAATTGGTATGGAGCCTAATAATCGTGTGTGGTCTAGTTACAGATTTATTCATAGGAACCTGAGCCCTTTGTCATGGTAAAAAGCAGCAAAATCAGGTTGTGCAGAGCAGCTCTCAGAGCAGCAGCTCTGAGTTGTGCACATCAAAACAGCAGGGGCACAGCTCTCCTGGAGAAATGTGAGATCTGTGTGCACGTCTCTTGGTGTGGATTAGATAACACTTCTCAGGTCACCCCGTGGCTTTCAATGGGAATATTAGAGAAATCTCCTATTTTCCAGTGCAGAAAGGGTTTGTGCCATGGTGGGCATTGGTGTGTCAGGGGCATCTCCTGCAGGAGGGCACGACAGGGGGGCCAAGGCCCCCAGCGCTGGCAGTGCCAAGGGGTCTGGCCCCCCAGGAGAGCCTCTGCAGCTCCCGGTGAGGCTGAGTCTTGTCTGCAGGGAATATTGGCAGCGAAGTTTGAGAAGGCTGGCTCTGATCTTGGTGTCTGCTCCCCGGGCCGAGCCGTGCACGAGGCCGCGCTCCATCCACGTGGGCCCAGCAGTGCATTAAAGCTTCCCTATTGGAAATCGAAGGCTGGCTCTGCTCCCAGGAGGGTCGTTAGCCAAATTCCCATTGACTGCTGCGGCCAGAGCACGGGCCTGAGTCTGTTATTCTCCTTTCCTGCAAAGATCGATTCTCTGGGGAAGTCTCCACGGGGGGAGGGAGGCAGCACAGCGTGTGTGTGTCTGTGAGTGCCTGAGGACTGGGGCTGTGTCAGGGCTGTGCTCCAGCTCGGACAAGAACGCCCTTGGAGCCCCAGGGACGCCCTGCTTGGGCTGTGGACAAGCCACTGGGAGCCACTGGATCCATGTGGTGTTTTCCAGCTCCTCTTTGAAAGGAGCCATTTATTGCAGCGCCGTTCATCACCCGCCCATGGTCTCAGCCCTCCCCAGGCCTTGCACAGCAGGCAGGATGGAGAGGAGAACACGGGGCCCTTGCACACTCAGGCAGGATGGAGAGGAGAACACGGGGCCCTTGCACACTCAGGCAGCATGGAGAGGAGAACACGGGGCCCTTGCACATAGGCAGGATGGAGAGGAGAACACGGGGCCCTTGCACAGCAGGCAGGATGGAGAGGAGAACACGGGGCCCTTGCACACAGGCAGGATGGAGAGGAGAACACGGGGCCCTTGCACACAGGCACAATGAAGAGGAGAACACGGGGCCGTGCCCTGTCAGCACAGCCTGCACGAGGAGCACAAGGGGCTGCAGCCGGGGGGCACCGGGCACGGCCCTGCTGCCCACACAGGACCATGGGCTGAGCCTGCCTGTCAGAGCAGAGAGGCTGCAGAGGCAAAAGCTGGGACCTCAGTGGGGGTATCTGTATCCCTGTGGCACTTTTGTCACAAGAATTCAGATACCTGATAGCTAAACCTGCTGGCACAGATTTAGATATCTAAATGAATGGCAATAATCTTATTAATGGACCTTTTGATCTCCCCTGAACTCTGACTTTGTGGAGGCAGAAGTCAAGCAGCCAGGTCAGGTTTGACTCTTACCCCTCTTCAGCACTTGTGCAGGATCCAGCTGGGAAAGGGCCCGGGCATGGATAAACCAGCAGGCAGGGCTTTCACTGGATGTTTTTTCTTCATCTACAAACATCTCTGTTTGGGGTTGGCTGAACATTCCATCCATTGAAGAGCTGAAATCCTTCTGCTTTATGTTTTCTCCTTTCTCATATTTGCCCTCAGCTGAATTTGGCAAGTAGTTGGCAAATAAATTTGGCTGGTGGAAGTTTTCCTTTTCATCCATGAATCCATCCTCCTGCAAAACTGCTCACTGCACCTGCCAGTCTCACTTTTCAGGATCAGTTTTCCTGTCTTACTTGGCCTGAGTTTGGAGAAGTGTCCATCCATCCATCCCAGGTCTGCATTTTTGTGTTTTCACTGAGGTGAAAAGAGCAGACATGTTTTGCAGGGAGCCTGTGACTGAGCTGTGGCTGAGGCTCTGCTGAGCTAAATGAACGCTCAGGAAAACCAGTGAATAGGAAAATAATGAAGTGATCCAGGATTTATAGCACATCTTAGAAACATCTCAATAAATTCCAGGATTCTCTCTGCATCAAAGATTAAGCGTTTCAAGGAATCTGACGTAGAAATCATGTTCTTAAAAATCTGCTGTTTCTCTAAATAATCAAAATTCTTTTTTAATTATGCAAATTAAAGTTGCTGAGGAACAATTGCTTGATTAGACCAGTTGGTACTGACCTAATAAATTATTTTGAATATTTTTCACAGGAAATTGATTTAATTGAAGCTTTTGTTAGCCCCTGCAAATGCGCTCGGTTCATGCCACAGCACCCAGGAATTTATAAATGGGCTCGGAATGTTGTTCAGGCACCAGAAAATAAACCTCCGAGCTATTTACTACCTCCATGATATATAAAGTTTGCAGTTTTGATTTTGTGTGATTATGTTCAGCAATGGTGACCTTTAGAGGCAACAATATTGAAGTGTAATGAGGAGATGTTTGATCACTGGTGTACAATGAGGAGTTGGCGTGACTTCTCCATTCCTTCCTGGAATCTGTGAAATCCAGCTGACAGGCTTTAACCTTTAGACTGCTGAGGGCTGAAAATGTGTAGGGATTTAGCCTGTTTATACACCAGGGTGGCTATATGAAATCTTATATCATTTCTGCCGTCACTGCATGCGGGGATGTTGTGTGTCTGAGAACAGCCACTGCTGGCCAGTACTGTGCTGGGAAGGGGCTGGGCCCGTGTGCCAACGGCAGAGGGTCTGCCCACCTCATCCCTGGGACGTGCTGGGCAGCTCCCTGTGCATCCTGCATGCTCACCAGGCCGTGCCTGTATCCTTGCATCCCTGCATGCTCACCAGGCTGTGCCTGCATCCCTGCATCCTCACCAGGCCATGCCTGCATGCCTGCATGCCTGCATCCCTGCATCCTCACCAGGCTGTGCCTGCATCCCTGCATCCCTGCATGCTCACCAGGCCGTGGCATGGGGCTCCACGTGCATCCTGCATGCATCCTGCATGTATCCCACACGCAGCCCCACATTCACACCCCAGGACTGACGGACCCCTCCCCACCATCCCACACCCTCCCACTGCCTGTCCCTGCCCTGGCCCCTCCCCTGGGCCTGCAGGGCCGTGCCCGGCGTGACGCGGTGCTGTGGCAGGCAGTGCGCCCCAGGAACTGTAAATTCCTCTCTCTCAGCAAGGTTCGAAAGTAAATAGACATTATTCAGGTTGATGTTTTGGCAGGAGATGTGAGATTACAGACTGTGAATCCAAACATTTCACACGGAGAACAGACTGGAATACAAAGTACTCGCAGATCGTGAGATTATCTCTTTGCTAATTGTTCATTAATACATCTTTTATATATATATTTAAAATTATGTTTATACACACACACAGGCATTTACCTATATGTATGTATATATATAAATGGGTGTTTATATATAAAAATCTATACATATGCATATGTCTGTGCATCTCAGAGAGTGACACCCTCCGGAGCGCCGTGCGGGATGGCAGAGCCTCCCTCCCTCCCTCCCTCCCTGAGGCAGCAGAACCGCGGGCAGGATTTCCTGCCCACATCCATGGTTTGTCATCAGCACATCACTCTGGGGAGGTGCCCAGAGAGGAGGCAGGGGGATGCTGTGGTGGGCTTAGGGAAGTGCTGGTGCTGCTGAGAGTAAAGCAGGGCAGAGCTCTTGGAAAATTAATTATGGACTTAGATTTTTGGACTTTTTCCACACTGAGGTTTACTTTTCCTGTTTCAATGCCTCTCTTTAGGCAGCCCTGAGGAACAGGAATGGCCGTTCCCAGCCATGTGTGTGACCCCTTTGTGGGCAGCATCACTCCTGGGACCGCCAGGGCCCTGGAGCAGTGCCAGGGCCTCACAGCCAGGAGTTTTTCCCCAGTATCTCACCTAATGATGATCCATAAAACGACTTGTGAACGAGTTTAGCTAATGAAACAAAGCAAAGAGAAACGCAGTTCCAAAAAGTCTGCCCAGGACAAAAAATGTCCTAAAAAGCTGCAGTATTTAGAGGCTTAATTAGTATATGGGGTCATTATGACACCCAGCTCGTTCCATTACCCTCCTAATGCATATGAGCTGGCAGTTAAATCCTGCCTCGCCAGTTCTCCCTCGTCTTGCGGCCGCGGCGCCGGCTCCGGCCGACAGCTTACCTGGAGTAAGGAAGAAATGGAGCCCCAATTAGAAAGCTTTCAGCCCAGCACCCATGGAAAAGCCAAAAGCTGATAAAGGTCAGCGTGAAATTTGAATGACAGGGCTAAAGTCTTTTACTCATAATTTTGTGTTTGCAATAGAATTCAGAGCAATTCACAGCCTTAAAGGCCTTAAGTGAGAACAGCAATTAATTGTAATGAATAATCTGACAAATCTGGTTGACATATGGCTGCTAATGCCCTCCTTTCTAGTGGGAGCAGTGGAGGGATTAGATTAACTCAAATGAAATCTGGGACCGCCATGCCATCTGCATGTTCAGCGAGGAGCAGTACACGTTAAATGGTGAGTGGGTAGATATCTGTCTTGTTCCCAGCCCTCCCTGAGCCCTCGGCAGGGATGGGAATAGCGGGTTTATTATTGCGCCAGCTGCCTGTCAATCCAATAATGCCGGGGAGTCACACCGTGCTACCTCGAAAGCTAATACAGCAAAAAGCTGTTAAAAATTACCCAGACAAAATTAGCATGAATTGATATAGCCCTCTGTTTATACAGTATGTGTTTCCAGTCGGACTGCCTGGCCAAACACTGGGGTCCCCATCCCCGGAGGGATGTGAAAGCCCTGTGGATGTGGCACTTGAGGACAAGGGTCGGTGGTGGCCTTGGCTGTGCTGGGGGGACTCAATGGCCTTGGAGGGCTTTTCCAACCCAGGAAAAGGGCGTTCTGTGACTCTGTGCGGGATGGTTGTGTTCTGTCCTCCTGTCACAAGCGGTACCTGTAACCTGTTGGTGTGCTGGGTGGAGGCGTGGCAGGGGAGCATCCTGGGCTTGGCCAAAGGGAGATGCCGAGGCAGCAGCTTCTCCAAAGCCAGGGCAGGGGGACTCCAGGGCTGGGAGGGCTCTCCTGACATTTCTGACACTTCCTCTTTCCCTGGCACGCACTTTTCTGGGGCTTCCCAGCTGCTTCTCCTCCCAGACAGAGCCCAGCGTTTCCAGGACAGAGTTTCCCACTCCCAGTGTGAGGACAGCTGCAGCCACGGGCACAGCAGTTTCCACCTCTCATGGTGTTAAACCACCACTATCTCCAAATTTCCACTGTTCTGCTGGGCTAGCAGCTCTCCTGCCTCCTGATTATCTGAGCAGAGCCTGTGCACACCAAGCCCTTCTGCTCCAGAGCAGTCTCTCAGCTGAGCTGGATGGCTTTTGTGCACTTCGCTCTCCAAACTACAGACAACAGCCAAGAAGAGAAAAAAAGTCTTAAGAAAATAGGTGTGAAGAGCAAGACTGATACCCAGAGCCAGCCTGACCAGGTTTTCTGGGAAGATGTCAGCTTGGACAGGGCTTGGAGCAACCTGTTCCAGTGGGAGGTGTCCCTGCCCATGGCAGGGGATGGAAGGAGATGAGCTTTAAGGTCTCTCCCAACCCAAACCTTCCTGTAATTCTCTGACTCTGTGATTCTGTGCCATGTCTAAGTGACAGCTGACCTCAAGGAGCATAAACCCTTCTCATTAGGAATCAGAAGGATGTACCAAATGTCACCTTAATTTGGATAAAGCTATAGGCCAGGCAGGACTTTGCTGTCAGTCAGCATCAAGATGATGTGTTTGAAGTGGTGCACGAGGCCTCGTGTATGGAAGGAAGGGCCACAGAAGTGGCTCGGAAGCCAGACCTGCCTCCCACAGCCTTTCCACTACATCTCTGTAGAAAATGAGACCTCACTGATCAAATCCAGAGTTTTTCTGGTCTCAAACACCCAGAATGTTTGGGAAGTTAATGGAAGGGGTTTTTATCCTGTTTTTTAATGTCACCTTGGGTCCCGCAGCATCTCCTGAAGGTGGGTTGGAGTTGTGACCCAACCAGAGCAGGAGGTACAACCAATCTCTTTTCCCTGGGCAGTGTTTAGGGAGCAGAGCTGTTACACACACACCAGGCCACTGTCTGCTCCCAGTGAAAAAGGAGAATATTTGGAAAATCATGCACAACACCGTGCCCCCTGCCCGGTGGCAGTGTGGTACCCACGGGGAGCACAGCCAGATCCTCTTACAGGGCTGGGCAGGTGTTTGATTTTATGGACCAAGCACCAGCCAAGGAAATGTTCCAAGGAAATGCACCCCATGGCACTGCACCCCTCCAGCTCTCCGGCGCTCACTCCCAAATTCCACCAGCTGCTGCAGGAATTGGAAAACCTCTCCAACCCAAGAAACACAAACTGAACCAAACGGAACTAATGCTTGATTTGTTTCAAAATGTTTTATACCTGCCAGTTCCAGACTCTGCAGGAGAGGAGGTCCATGTGGGACAGGACATTCCCAGCCAGAGTGTCACTGCAGCTGGAGGGACACGCAGTCACAGCTCCTCCCGACACGGCCCCAGAACCTCCCAGGCAAGCCCCTTCTTTGGCTTAATATCCTCACCTGACTTAAAAACCATGCCTAAACTTAAAAATGCAAACAAACCTACAACTTCTAAATGTATCCGGTTAATGAAGTCACTACATAAATTTAGCACTTTTCTTTTTGTTATTAATTGCTAACAGTGGAAAGGGCTAAATTCAGAATAACTCCCTGTTTCAAAGACCTAATTGCCAAGGACCTAGCCTTAATATTAACTAGGATAATTATTATGCAAAGCATACCCACCCAGAATGTTTGCATAGCTATCACAAGCGCTTTCATAAATGATGCTTTAATTAGTCTTAATTAGAATTTGTTTAAGTCAGCAGGGAATGCAGAGCCCGTGAAATGATGTATGTAATAAGCATCAGGCTCACTTTTTACTTGGGGAATAGAGCTGACAAAATCACATCACGTTAAATTGATTCAGTCAGAATTAAAATTCTTATGGTATTAATTAAATGGGGGATCTCATTAGCAGGCTGCAGGGTGACAGAGTGACTCTTTGGCGACCAGATGTGAGGCAGCAGCACCGAACAAGAGCACCGTCAGACCAGGAAGCCGTCCCGTGCGAGCGCGGGGCCGCGGCGGGCGCGGGGCGCGGTGCGGAGCGGAACGTCCTCGGCGGGGACATCCAGGGGAGCAATCCTGCTCCTTCCCGGCCCTGCAGCTCCACGGGGCCGCCGGGCTCTGCAGGGTGCAGGTGGCTGAGGGCCCGTCCTGCTCGGCAGGACCCGCAGCACTTCTGGCTGCTGCTGGCACTGGGGCAGGAGAGTCCCGGCATTTTCCATCTCGCCCTGGCCCCTCCAGTGGGACATTCCCGGTGTCTGTGGTGACCCCACACATCCATACTTGTCCTGGCCCCTCCAGTGGGACATTCCCGGTGTCTGTGGTGACCCCACACGCTGCTCACGGCCACCAGCACGCTCCCTCCCATCTCCAGGCCCATCCGGCCCCGCGAGGCTCGGCAAGGGCGGATGAATTTGATTTTGCTCCAACGAGCATCTGTCCTGTGAATGCCAGGGGGCACCGTGGGACCAGAGGGTTCCTCCGTCCCAAATTTCAGTGTTTAAAAAACAAACCTGGAGCTGAAAGGGGAAACCTCAGCCCTGTGTCGGGGTGAGGAACCAGCATTCCCAAGGGAAACACAGGGGTCCTCTTCTGTGTCCTCTTCCCCTTCATCCAGGGATGGGATGGGATGGGATGGGATGGGATGGGATGGGATGGGATGGGATGGGATGGGATGGGATGGGATGGGATGGGATGGGATGGGATGGGACAGGACTCCTGTACAAAAGTCAGGACCTGCCAGTCCCACCATCAGGAATCTGGTGTCCCAGGGCACCGCCATGCTGGAACTGTCAGTCTCAATGGGAAAGGGGCTTTGATCTTCCATGCCATCATTTAGTTCGAAATAAGCATTTTGTGAATTTTTTAATGGTCTTGTTCTAGGAGCATCAGGGCACTGTAAGCTATTTTATGAAAACCCAACAAACCACAGCAAGGAGCAAGCACTCGGATTAAAGACTGTGCTCTCAGCTTTCTCCTGGCCGTTCTGCTGAGTCACAACTTACTGAAAGCGTTTTGAGGTTTGTTCTTGTTCTCCTACAAGGAAGAAAAAAAAGGGAGGCTGGGTTTGTATACCTATATACCTACATTTTAAATTTATTTCAGTTATTTTTAAGGCAAACGTCTCTCTCGATCTGACTTGGATGCCTGTCCCAGCCACGTTGACAGAGCTGTGATTTAAACATCTTGCCATGGCTCTTGGCTTCCAGAAATGGTCCGTGGGCAGGGGAGCTCTCCCCACACCACCCACTCCCACACACATATACAGAATCACAGAATAAGGGCATGGTTTGGGTTGGGGAGGGTGTCTTAAAGCTCATCTTGTTCCAGACCCCTGCCATGGGCAGGGACACCTCCCACTAGACCATATACACAAAGTATAAATAAATAAATAAATAAATAAATAAATAAATAAATGTGTGTGTGTATTTTGTGTATATGCATATATGGATTTTATATAACATAGGTATAGATATAGGTATAGATATAGAAATAGAAATAGAAATAGAAATAGATATAGATATAGATATAGATATAGATATAGATATAGATATAGATATAGATATAGATATAGATATAGATACAGATAGATATAGGTATAGATAGATGTATACCCATAAAAAATACATATATACTGTGCCTTCTTTTAAAAAACAATTCTAGTATTTGGATCACGTGGGTCCCGGAGATGTTCTTGTCTCTGCCCACGCTCTGTGAGTGTCTCGGTCCCTCTGGAGGAGCCAGCTGCCCATTCCGGCCGCACCCCGGCAGCCGAACCGGGGCGGGCCCGGCCGTGCCCGCGCCGCAGCAGCGCCCAGGCTGTTGTGATGCCCCGACCTTGGTGCCCGGGGAGAAAAATCCTCCGGGCTAATTAGTCAGAACAACCCCTCGTTCCCAAAGCCACCGCCTGGAAGCGCCCGGGACTCCAGCAGCTTTTGCTCATCAGCATGCGGCGTGGCTGCCGGGGGGGGAAGCGATAACCATACGGGCAGAGATAAGGGCAGCCCGTGGCACCCGCAAACAGCGCCCGGGGCTGCGCTGGGACCGCGCTGCCATTCCCAAATCCCCGCGCTGGCAGCGCTGCCATTCCCAAATCCCCGCGCTGGCAGCGCTGCCCCCGCTCCGCCGGGCTGGCACTGCCACCGTCCTGCTGCCACTGCCACCATCCTGCTGCCACTGCCACCGCCCTGCTGGCACTGCCACCCCCCTGCTGGCACTGTCACCCGCTGCCATCCCGCTCCAGCCCCGTGCCCAGGAGCAGCGGGACCCCGGGAAGCCAAGGAGCAGTGGGACCCCAGGAAGCCCTCAGCCACCCGGTGTGCCCGGACGGGCGTGTCCCCGGGCCGTGGGGCCGCTCCGGGCACCGCCGGGCTCACGGGAGCTCCCTCTCCTCGCAGCACCGCCCCCAGCTCACACACACCGAGCACGGAGCCCTTCTGCCTCTGCTCGCCCTAAGCTGTGCTTTCTTCTCAGCAGATATTTTAGGACTTAGTTGAAATCAAATACAAGTTTTTTTAATCTAGTCTAAACCTACTAAAACATTCACTACTCTTACTGCCTAATACATTTATTCATGGCCTATATATATTCTCCACTATAACTAACCTCTTTTTTCATGTCTTCATTTTTAATAATATTGCTTATGTGAAAATTGCTGGATAAATTATTCAATTCTCTCCATAATCCAGTATATCTGCAGTAAAACTGCTAACCTGGCTCTGCCAATGCATTCATAATAATTTCGGTTATTTGTCTGTGTTCCTGCCCTCCCTCCCTTCCATCCATACCCCCCTGGGCTCTCCCCCACCACAGAGAAGCATTTTGCTGAAGATGAAGAGACGGTGCCATGCCAACACACAGGTCAGCATGGATTTCACATGGAATTGCAGGCATGCATTTAACTGTGGGCTGAGCAGGATTATTAATTACTCCCACAGTTCACACAGTCTGACCTCTGGCCACAAAATCCCCTGTTTTAGAGGGCAGCAGCCAGGGTTTGAGGTCAGCCCCCAAGACGGGGTGTCGGTGCAGGTGATGACCTGGGGAGGAGGAGTTCTGGTGGGAGCCCCCAGGCTCTGTGCCCATGGGAGGATGCTCAGAGTGCCAGGGAAGTGGAGCTGGACATGTGCAAGGCCAGGCTGGACAGGGCTTGGAGCAATCTGGGTTTGTGGAAGGGGTCTCTGCTCATGGCAGGGAGTGGAAGGAGCTGAGCTTTGAGGTCCTTTCCAACCCAGCCCATTCCATGTTGTATGATTCCATGATCCTGTGAAAGCAGGCTCTCACCAGACACTGATACCAGGAGGAAGAAGCATCTCCCTGTGGGGTGTGCAGGCCACCCTGCCAGGAGGGAAGGCGCATCCCCCTCTGCTGGGGCAGCAGGGATGGCACCACGCAGGGATGAGATGGTTTGGGCACTCAAACATTAAAATATTTGCAGTGCATTTGTGATGCACGCGGCCCGCCCGCGTCACACGTGGTGAAAATTAAAACTGACACCAAGCACTTCACCCCTCTCCCCAGGGCTAGGTCTGCCTCCGTCACACCCCAAAACCCACCTCACCTCTCCCTCATCCATTCAGAGATGTCCAACTGCAGCAACAGAGCCATTGGAATAAAAAAGGGGCAAATAAAATGCTGAGAGTCAGTTTGATCTAACTCAACCTTTTCAAATGACTACACTAATTTTCGACATCTGAATTTAACTGTGTGTTTGCCCCCCTATAAACAGGACGAATAAACACTATATCATTTTTACACTTGAACTGTATTATGATTTTAATGCAGGCTCAGGTGAGATGAGGTCAGAGGATACAATTAAATGGATCTGGTACCATCTGGAGATTAGGGTCTCTTTAACCATGCTTGGGTGATTTATCCATCAGCAACTCATGTAGTGCTTCATAAAAAGTGGTATCTGTTTTAAAAAAAGATATTAAAATACAGCATATTTTTAAAATTAGAGACTAAAATATTATGTACTTGCAGGCAGGCAGTTTATTTCTCAACCACTGGAACAGAAATTCCTGTATGGGAGTAAATGTCCCGGTGCGAATTCCCTGTTTGTTTCTGCAGGGCTGCAGAGGGAAACACCCAGCAAAGCCCAGCCCCGAGGGGCTCCAAGGGGCCCCACATTCCTTTGGGCAACCCGCCCTCCCCCCATGCCCACTTCTGCTCCAGGAGGGAGCAAACACAACTCGGGAGCCTCCGACCACCTTCTATCGCAAGGCTGCACATAATTGTCTCTGGCATTCGCCACAATTTATTCCGTAATAAAACAAAATGGGTGCAAAATCAAATATTTAAAGTGTCAACTTCCAAAGCGAATGAGTGGCTAAAACTCGGTTTAATAATTGATCCATCAACGTGCAGATCAAAGGTAAGGCCAAAATTAAACAATTATTTTTCTGAAATTATATTTGATTAAAAATTTCCTGAAAGAAAAACAATTCAGCCATTCTTGTGGACAGTAATTTATACAGTTTAGTGATCCTGCTGTCAATAATATACAAATAGCACTAATATATTACTATAATGCTTCATTTTCATTAAGACATCTGCCAAGTTCTCAAAAACCTTTTCCATTTGGGACCTGACTTATAATTGCATAATCCCTTGGGGGAGTTTCAATATTATTTTAATCAATTTTAACCACAATACACAATATGGATGATTACATTGCAATGTCATTTCCAAAGTTACTTTCCCCCATTACTCATTCGCTTGGGGAGAGGACACTGGAAATGCTGGTGAAAGATATTCCAGTAGGAAACAACTGACAGGGACGCAGAATGAATTTCTGCCCCTTTCAGAAGAATGACAAGGCCCATAAATACGAATTTCCATGAACTGAGGGTCTGCAGGGGGTGTTGCTGCTGCCCCTGGGTCTCCCAAACAACAGCAGCTGCTTTTTGCAGATCCTGCCCCTTCCCTGGCCCCCTGCCCTTCCCAGCCAGCCAGCAGCACAGCTCGTACCTGAGGAGCTCGTGTTGACAAAGCACAGCTAACTCCTGCTCCTGCTCTGCTCCGGAGCACCCATCCCTGCAGCCAGAGAGCCTGGGCTCCGCTCTCTGCCTTGCTCTGCCACGTTTCTGCCAGGGCCACCTTTGTCCCCAGTGACACGGTCTGGAACCCCTGTATTGTCACCTGGGCTGTCACCTCCTCCTGCCCGCAGCCCCCGGATTTCCTGCGTTCTCCAGACCCTGAACGTGCAGACGATCCACTGAGGAGTGGGTCTGGAGGGGACTAGAGGCACACGAGGGTCTGGAGAGGACTAGGGGTCCACAAGAAGGTCCATATAGGTTCAGAGGGGACCAGAGGTCCACAAGGGTCTGGAGAAAACAAGGGGTCCACAAGGATGTCCGCAAAGGTCTGGGGTGGAGTGTGGGTCCCCCAGGTGCGGGGAGGTCGGAGAACGGAGACAAAGGCACACGGAGGGGAGCATGGGCAGGGTTTGGGGTGGCAGGGGGAGGCAGTGGGGTACTGCCCCGGCAGGGGAAGGCCCAGGTGAGCTGCCCCAGCAGGGGAAGGCCCAGGTGAGCTGCCCAGGCCGTGCTGAGCACGCACAGCCCAAGGCCGCCTGCAGCCGCGACCCTGCCGATATTACAGCGGTAATGTTTCCACAGGCGTGACCTGCTCCGGGTCTGGGCCTGCAATATTCCCTGAGCAAACACGCTCTGCTCCCTGCCAGGCACGCTGCAGATATCTTCTTTCTCCACCTGTTTCTCCCTGCACGACGCTGTTCCTTGCATACACGTCGTCCTCCCAGAGAGCTGCGGGTGTGACGCACACGCGGCACGGACGGACGGGGAGGTGACAGCTGGGCTTTAATTGCTGCCACTGAGAGGGAGGTAGCTTCCTCATAAACGCTGGTGTTCACCTAAGGAGCTGCCCCATCCCTCGGGCACGAGCTCTGCACGTGTGCCCGGTCCCTGGAGGTGCAGCATGGCCATAAATGCACTGGGAAAAAAATCCTCTTTTTGTGCCAGGTCAGGGCTTTGAGGACAGCTCCTCTCCAAAGTGAAGCTTGTGAGATGGGGTGTGCAGCTCGAGGTGCCCACCCGAGCCCCCAGGGACGCTCTGCCTGCTCCCATCAGAGTGTTAACAGCACAAAAGGCAAAGTCTCAACCACTTAATAAACATGGAAAAGGCTTCGTAGCCGGGCAGAACCACAGAGAAAAATCATTAAAAAGTCATTTCCACCAAATGGCTGTTTTAAAAAAAACATTTCCAAGCCCTACCTATAGCAGTTTGCATAATTCCTGCCTGTTTATGAAAATGAAATCCCCGAGAAGTCTGCGTTCCAGCCCATATGGCGGCGGATGTGATATTTGGAGGAAAATATGGTGCTGCTAATTTGCCTATCAGCCCCTGGGGCGAGTCCCCTGGCAGGGCCGGGCCACCAGGGCTCCAGGCTGGAGCCACAGACAGGCAGTGACAGCACTGGCCCAGGGGTGGCACAGGCAGTGAGTGACCAGGAGGAACTGACAGCTCCGCCGCAGCTCCCTCACCCAGGTGCCACCAAAAGGGTTAAAGAAGTTTTGACTGCTTTACTCCATGAATCCTGCCAGTGGAATGCATTTTGAATCCCTGTTTAAAAGACATGTAATTGCCTCAGATTCTTTATATTATCATAACTCTTCAAAATTGATTGGTTTTAGGTTTATGGAAAAATATGCAAATGCGCAGGGAGCGACACACATTCCTCATTGTGGGTATAAAAGTAGTTCACAGAGAATCCGTCTGATTGAGTTTGATTACTGAACAAAATCTAATTATTTGAGCTACACGTCCGGGCTTTTCTGGAGAGGCATGCTGAAGAGAAGAAATATTTGGGATATGAGAGTGTTGTTTGCCCGCTCAGATTTGTTTATTCACATATATTTTGACAGGCCAGAATTTTAAATAATTGAAATCAATGTTCACTCTTTGGAGTCAAAGAAGCAGCGTGGGTGCAGAGCAGCCCCTCCCGAGGTGTGTGAGCAGCACCTTCGGGCTCACACTGAGCCACAGAACCACTGAATCATGGATTGGGTTGGCTTGGGAGAGACCTTTAAAGCCCATCTCATCCCAGCCCTGCCAGGAAAACCTCCAGGCTGCTCCAAGCCACATCCGACCTACTTGGACACTTCTAGGGATCCAGGGGCAGCCACAGCTTCTCTGGACAACCACCACCCTCACAGCCAGGAATTCCTTCCCAAAATCTCATCTGAATCTCCCCTCTGACAGCCCAACAGTTTTGCCCATGGTTTTGGACACCTCCATGGAAGTTTCCACGCCAAGCCATTCCACCAGGTCCCTGCTAAGGATGGGGACCCTGGGCTGGGCACGGCTACCATCACCAGGGCACTGCCATCCCCTACCAGCCCAGCACCCAGCAGTGCCCACCACCACACCCCTCCTTTCTCATACAGCTCAAACACAACTTCTGGAGAAGCAGGAAATGGTGGAGCTCCAGTTCTGGCTCCTGCCAGGCCTTTGTCAAGGAGTATTTTGTCAGCCTTTTAAAGCAGCTTTGAATAATTACTGAGTCCCACCCTCTCATAATCTTCACCCTTTCCCAATTATCTACTCAATTATAATCCACAAAGTCTCGTGCATTAAATGAAACCATATGTTCTTCGCAGGCACTTCCAGCAGGCACGTGCCAGCCCGGCCTCCCCAGCACACAAACATTTGCTCCCCAAAATCCCTCCTGAAAACTTCTCCTGCAGCAGCTTTACACACCAAGCCCCTCACTCGCGAGGTCCAGGAGGATCCCAGAGCATGTGAACTGCCCAGGACTCAATTCCTGCAGCCACCAACCTTCTCTTTTTCTTTCTTTTTTCTCAGTTCCATTGTTTGAGTTGGGTGCTGAATTTGGGTGGTTTTGCCTCTAAGTAAGACAGTGTAGAGCCAGAGCTGCAGGAGATGCCATGGTAGGTCTCCATCTCTGATCAGGCTATAAAAATTACAATTAATGAATCGTGGATGATTTTCCATCAGACCCCTCTGCCTGTACACGTGCGTGCTACCAAAGTCTCAGCTGAGGAAAGAGGAGCTCCTGCCCACACACACCAGGGGGGATGCTGGAGTCAGTGTCCCCTGGTCACTCCCCTTTCCTGGTCACTTCCTTTCCTGGTCACTCCCCTTCCTGTTTCCTTGGTAAGGAGTTGTCACAACCCAGACCATTTCTCCATTAATAGGTTTCCCCATGCCCTTGAGTGCTGTACCAGGGGCTGTCAGGAAGGGGCTGCCCACCCTTTAAGGAAATTGGTGGGTAATGATGAGGTGTAGAGCCCCTCCAATACACCCTGTTATCAAATACAAAGGAATTACTTATGCATGCTGCTCTGAGACCCACCATTAATTAGGAGTTTTACATATTAATCACAACACCAGTTTGCCTCTCTCTATGAAATGCTGAGTGATGCTGGGGGGGCAGTCTGGCGTGCTGCTCTGGAAGCCAGGCATGGAAAACCTCCAGACTTTAGGCTCAGTTGAAAGAAAATGGACTCGGGTAAGGAAATAACTGGGCTGATTGTCCCACAAACAGGTAAAATCCTCCAGCAGCCCTGGTGAGGAGGGGACCAGAACTGCAGGAGGCAGAGCTGCTCTGGCCTGACCTCGCCATGCCTGTCCTGTGCAGTGCCAGTGGGACATGGGGTTTCAGCAGGAATTTCCCCATGGAAAGGGAGCTCAGGGTGGTTCCAGCAGGAATTTCCCCATGGAAAGGGGGCTCAGGGTGGTTCCAGCAGGAATTTCCCCATGGAAAGGGTGCTCAGGGTGGTTCCAGCAGGAATTTCCCCATGGAAAGGGGGCTCAGGCCTTGGCAGGGGCTGCCCAGGGAGGTTTGGAGTGCCCATCCCTGCAGGTGTGCCAAGAATTCCTGGAGGTGGCACTCAGGGCTCTGGGCTGGGGACAGGGTGGGTGTTGGGCACAACTGGGACTTGATGGTCTTGAAGGGCTTTTCCAGCCTCAGGGATCCTGGGATTCTGTGGCTCTGTGGTTCTGTGGCTCTCTGGCTCTATGTCTCTGTGGCTCTGTGGTTCTCTGGCTCTCTGGCTCTCTGGTTCTCTGGCTCTGTGACAGGACCTCCCTGGAGCCCTGTGGAGGGACACAGGCTGTGCGAGTCCCTCAGCTGCTCCCTGTGCCCAGAGCAGCTGGCAGGACAGGCAGGGCTGGCAGGACAGGCAGGACAGGCAGGGCTGACAGGACAGGCAGGGCTGGCAGGGCTGACAGGACATGCAGGACAGGCAGGGCTGGCAGGACAGGCAGGACAAGCAGGACTGACAGGACATGCAGGGCTGACAGGACAGGCAGGGCTGACAGGACAGGCAGGACTGACAGGACAGGCAGGACAGGCAGGACAGGCAGGACAGGCAGGGCTGACAGGACAGGCAGGACTGACAGGACAGGCAGGACAGGCAGGACAGGCAGGACAGGCAGGGCTGACAGGACAGGCAGGACTGACAGGACAGGCAGGACAGGCAGGACAGGCAGGACAGGCAGGGCTGACAGGACAGGCAGGACTGACAGGACAGGNGACATGCAGGACATGCAGGACAGGCAGGACAGGCAGGACAGGCGGGGTTTGGAGGGTGAGATGCTCCAGTTGTGGCTCCCAGCACGCTGCAGAGGGCAGGGATGTGCCTCTGGTGTTTCTGTCTGAGAGCCACCTGCCTTCTCCCTGCCTTTCTGTGCTCCCAGCCCTTGTGAAACATGGCTTCCCGTGATCAAAGCACTGTGCCTTCTCCTGCTGAATATTTTCTTTTCCTTCTACATGATTCCTTTTCCTTCTAAGTCCCCAATCCCTTTGGTAGCTCAATAAATTATTTTTTATATACCTGTTTCACTGGGATGAATGAGGGGTGTTCTAGGATCACAGAACACAGTCTGTGTTGGAAGGGACCTCAGAGCCACCCAGTGCCACCCTGCCATGGCAGGGACCCCTCCCACTGTCCCAGGTGCTCCCAGCCCCAGTGTCCAACCTGGCCTTGGGCACTGCCAGGGATCCAGGGGCAGCCCCAGCTGCTCTGGGCACCCTGTGCAAGGGCCTGCCCACCCTGCCAGGAGCAATTCCTTATTCCCAATATCCCATCCATCCCTGCCCCTGGCAGTTCTGGTACTTGTTGTAAAGCTGGAGCCTGTTCAAAGGGACCCAAAGAGCCACAACTGGTTTCATCATCATTTTCTTCCCGAGGCAATTGCCAGGAAGGCAGAACAAAACACCCTGTGTGTCAATAAAGATTTGCACTGTATCATCTATGCCAAAAAAACTAACTCAATCTTCTGCACTTCAGTATAAATTAGAATTTATATGCAACTCCCCACTTCAGGTGGGCAATCCAAAGAAATTAACCTCAGGAGAAAATTGCTTTTTTCTGGCTTAACACAGAGCTCATTATCATGTCAGGCAGAAGAGACAGTGGGGAAAATGCAAAATCATAGACACGATACAGTGGTGCATCCATATATTTCCAGCCAGGGAACCACTTATTAGGAGAACTATTTAAATTCCAAAGAGCCAGGCTCGCTCTTTGGACAGAGTCAGTCCTAGGGGCCAAGAAACAGAACTACATCTCAAAGCTTAAACCCCAGGTCTGGTGGAGAAGGCATCCCCGTGGTGCTGATGGTCTGGGGGGACACGGGGCTGTTTTCTGCACATATCCCAGGGCACTTTACAGACCGGGCAGACATTTCCACCCAGGGGAAAATAAGCATTGGAGTGATGAGTACAGCTCACGTGTTGTGTTATTCCACCAGCCAGGATACCCAGAGGAGGCCTGGGGCCACCTGGTTTAGTGGGAGGTGGCCCTGCCCATGGCAGGGGGTGCAACAAGAGGAGCCTGAAAGTCCCTCCCGACCCAAACTGTGCTGGGATGTGATTCTGTGATCCCCTCCTGGTCCAGCCTGGCCTGAGCACTTCCAGGGATGGGGAGTGTGTCACAGCTGTCCCTGTGAGATGTGTTTGAGCCCAAACCCCACAGGCCCAGACTGTGAGTGATGCTGGTCCCTCCTGCTCCTCCCTGCTGCTCCTGCCAGCCACACGGCACAGGGGAAAAGGGGAAAGGGGGCTTTGCACCTGGACAGCACAAGGCAGAGGTTGAGATTCTCCTGTCCCCAGCCTGTCCCCACCAGGGCTCTGCAGCCAGAGAGGCCCCTGGGCTGGGATGTGCCAGCCAGATGTGACTCTCCTGCTACGCGAGGCATGCCTGGAGCCTTTCTGCGGGATAAGAATAAGCAAAAACGGATGGGAAGCTTGTCCTTCCTGGTGTTTGCTTCTCCCCAGCTCGTTTCCAGGCTGAGCAGAGGCTGCACAGCCCCAGGGCCCGAGCCCCGCCGGGCACGGCCGCAGGGACCGGCGGCAGCAGCTCACCAGAGGCGAGGTGTCACATCCCCGGTTCGCCAGCGCTGCCTGCGCCATCTGTGTCGAGCACTTACGGGGAAACCTCTCGGCAACTGCCGTACAAATCAGGGTCACCGCCAAGGTCACGCTGAAGGGGATTTGGGGACACGGGGAGGATGTTGGCGGCGAGCAGTAACAGCATCCCGGCACCGCGCTGCCGCATCCCGCCCCAGCCTCCAGCAGCCCGGGCCCCGCTGGGAAATGTGTATTATGCCTGGGTTAATTTACTGATTAATCTCTAGTCAGTGGTTTGTGCTTTCCCCAGATGGCCAATTAAAATTTACAACTGGCAGAGCGGTGCCCTGTTGGCAGCCTGCGCGGGGCCCCGGCAGAAGGCGAGGGCTCGCTGCCGCCTCCTTCGCTCCGCCGGCTTCAGTCGGAGCGCAGAGGGGCCCCGGCCTGTCGGGGCAGCCCGCCGGGGATGGAGACCCTCCTCCTCCTCATCCTCCTCCTCCTCCTCCCCAGCTGACCCTGGTGCCCGCAGCCTCGCTAGCCCCGGGCTCAGCCGCAGCTGCCGGCAGAGCCGCAGGGCTGCCGGCCAGGGGGCGATGCCTGGCGCTGCCACACCTGCAGCAGGCAAAATCAAAATACTTCTGCAGCAGTAACAGGGGAGAACCCGCAGAATTGTGTCCCTTGGCACTGGACACAGCTTGTACTGGAGCAGGCAAGAGCTGCACAAGGAGAGCCCAGATTTCCTTAGATTCTCTGGGCTAAAGTTACACATTTCCTTTGACAAAGGTGATGTCTGCCCTGGAAAACTCCAAATTAAAAATCAAACCAAATCCATTTTCTGAAGAGGCCAAGCAATGATGATTGCAGACTCCTAGAATCCCAGAATGGTTTAGGCTGGAAGGGACCTTAGAGCCCATCCCATCCCACCCTGCCATGGCAGGGACCCCTCCCACTGTCCCAGGTGTTCCCAGCCCCAGTGTCCAGCCTGGCCCTGGGCACTGCCAGGGATCCAGGGGCAGCCCCAGCTGCTCTGGGCACCTGTGCCAGGGCCTGCCCACCCTCCCAGGGAAGAATTTCCTCCCAGTATTCCATCCAACCCTGCCCTCTCTCAGGGGGAAGCCATTCCCCCATTCAACAACCCTTCTCAGAACTCCAGACAACACTCTGAGAAAAACAGAGGGAAAATAAATTGGGAAAACCACACCGCTTCTGTAGGCACTCCCAGAAGTGGCAGTTCTCTGGTTCAGAGCAAAATTTCCCTGCTTTTTTTTTTTTTAAGGAGCCTTCATGAATATTGATGGTAAACATAATAACTGCAGTCCTCAGGAGTATAGTCAGCCCATGCTGTACAATTCACATAATTCCCCTTAAATTAACAGGAGTCCCAGGTGTGCCCTGGGCACAGCCTGCACTCCCTGGGTGCCTCAGCCCAGCATCACTCCCTGCTCCCAGCTCGGGTCAGGCCCTGCTGGGTGCTTTGTCTTCCCTGACTTTTCAGGCTGAATCCAGCTTTAGGATCCAGTCAGTGCATTGTGTGGGGTTTGGTTGATAAATTCCCAAGGGATCATCCCCTCCTGGCTCAGCCCTCAGCATGGGCTGGCTGCGGGGCTGGGGGAGCTGCAGCTGCACACCTGGGGCTCACCTGGCTCTCTGCCCCCTACAGCTCCCGTGGGAGCTGTCTGTCCCCAGAGGGAGGCACAGAGCAGTGGCCAAAGCAGCGTGGTTCAAGGACACGTGAATGTCAGGAGAGAAACAGTAATAACCCCAAAAAGGGGGCTGAAAACCCAGGTGTGCTGCTGCTGCTGCAGGGTCTGCCCTAGGGATCTGTTCCTCCTCCGACATGGCTGTCTGGGAGCTGTGTGTGCGGGATTCCTGGAGAATGAAAGTACCAGGGATGAGCAGAACTGCCCAGACAGGGCATGGAAATATTTACATTTCAGACAGCTTTGCCAGCAGTGGAAAGAAGCCCTGCCCAGCACACCCCAGGTCTGCTGGAGGAGCCGTCCAGGCTCAGCACCATGGGGCTGCTGCATCCCCAGGCTCACCCAGCTCCACTGCAGAGCCACACCTGCCCTGGGCCCCATCCCCTCTGGGAATCACGGGGATTTGGGGCTTTTCTCTCCTCCTGTTTTCAGTCGAGACAAAGATCTGCGTTTTGGAACAACCCCGCACAGTTAACGCTGCTGACCCGCGCAGTTCCTGTCAACAGAGCCGGGCTGGTGATCTTTAGAGGGGATTTTCTCCGGGTGAAGGACAAACATGACATTAGAGTGATCAAACTCCCCGTCTGACAAGGACATATAAATTGTAAATGGTCGGGGGCACCGAGAGCAGCCTGTCTCTCTTCCAGGCACTTCTCCGTGGCGTGGGGATCTGCTGGATGCTGCCCGGGCCTGGTGCTGCGTGCCCACAGCAGGGACAGGGACAGGGGCTGGCACGGTGCCTGGGGTGTCCTGCTGCCCGCCAGGGCCTGTCCCCACGGGGCACTGATGGCAGGAGAGGGGGACAGAGCTGCAGCTGGGCCAGGACAGAGCGGATGGCCTGGTCCTTCCATGGGCTGAGCCCTGCCCCTCTGATCAGCCCTGCCTGTGAGGGCAGCACGGGGCTGAGCCCCTGGGCAAGGGGGACTGAGCCCTGGCATCGAGGGGGATGGTGGCCAGTTCCTCAGGGCTTGGGGCCACCAGCTCTTGCAGACAGCTGGGAAAAGAGGGAGCAGGCAGCAACGCTCCAGGATCAGGGTGGCTGGGGGTCCTGGGTGGCCCTGGCACCACCACGCCCTGCTCTGGCCAGCACGGCATCCCCAGGCTCAGGGGGAACCACAGGGCTTTGGGTTCAGCCCGTGTGGGGACAGGAGAGGCCAAGGCAGGGATGGACCGAAGGTGACAGCACTACAGGGGTGACAGCACTACAGGGGTCACTAAAGGGGTGCCAGCACTAAAGAGGTGACAGCACTACAGGGGTGACAGCACTACAGGGGTCACTAAAGGGGTCCCAGCACTAAAGGGGTCCCAGCATTAAAGAGGTGCCAGCAGAGAGCCCAGAGCTGCCCTGGCCACTGAAGCACTTTGAGCCTTGCCCAGACCCTGCTCTCTCAGGGACGTGGCCAAGGGTAACAGCCAAGGCAAGAGTAAAAACCCAGCCAGGACGAAGTGTAAAAGCCCCCAGGAGCATCAGGATAGCAGGCACACCCTGCTCTTCCCGCCCTGCTGTAAATCTGGGACCCTCCTGGGCTTATCCCAGCTGAGCACAAGCCTGACTGAGATGGATTTAGTCCTTGAACTGTAATTAAAAACGAGAATGAGACGAGTGCAGAGTGCACGTGCTCATGCAGATGAAGACGCCTCGTCCTGCTCCGCCGGGAGCCGCTGCCCGAACATCAGCCGCACAGCTGGCAGGAGCTCGGTGCGAGCCGGTCTGCAGGGAAGCCCCTGCAGGTGCTGCCTCCGGGCTGGGGGTGCTCCCGGGAGCTGCCGCGGGAGCTCTGCCACCGACCCTCCTGTTCCGCCAGCTGCGGGCAGCCCCCGGGGCAGCGGGGCACGGCTGTGGCTGCAGAGGGGCTGGGGGTCAGGGTGACACGGACGAAAATCAACCCCCGATTCCCCCTTCCTGTGAGCCGTGTGCTCGGCAGAGCAGGCGCGTCCGGGGATTGCAGGAGGGGAAGCTAACGAAGCCAGCTTGCCAATACTGGAGGCTTTACCATACACCCACAGAATCGTTTGGGCTGGAAAAGCCCCCTGAGCCCATCGAGTCCAGGGTTTTAACCCAGCAGCAGCGTGCTCACCCCTAACCCGTGTCCCCAGGTGCCACACCTGCACGGCTGTCACATGGAACCTGCATCTCCTTCCTGCCTCAGCCTCCCCACCTGTAACATCAATATTGCTCACCAGTGTGCCATTACCTGCCGTGTCTGGTTTGGAAGGACGTGCCTGGGAGGTGCTGAGTGCCAGCATCCCTGCCCGGCAGCTGGGCTGGCACCAAACAGCCCTGGAGCCTGCGGGGGCCGGCTGGGCCTGGCCGTGGGTGCGGCATCACACAGCTCTTGCCTGGGATGAAAAAGGGAAACCAGCTGAGGAGCAAACAAAGAAGAAGCGGGAGATCAGAAGTTTGATTGTTCCATTTGCCCCCAGGGTAAACTGAGGCACCAAGTGGGGCAGGGGGTCCCTTTCCATGAAAGCTGTGCCCCCAGCCGTGCAGGGAGAGGGGAATCGGGGCCCCCAGCACCCACAGGGCCAGTGAGTGTCCTCACCTGCCGTGTGCAAGCCATGAAAGGGTCCAGAGGAGATTACAGAATTTATAGCCTCAAAAGGAAAAAAAAGGTATAAGTGTCACTTCTATATAAAAATGTTGCTGTCATCTTCGATGTATGGAGTTCTCCCCACAAAGAGGTATATGCATCATTTATAAATCTTGTAAACCTCTCATATATATATTTTATATATATACATGTATTTTATATTGTTATCCATAGATATATTATATAGAGAAATATATAGATACGTATTTTCTATATTATTATCCATATACATATTTTCTAGGTACACAGATACATACATATATATGTATTTTCTATATTACTTCTAAAACATTATCCATATATGTAAAATATATACAGATATAGGTGATACAGATATATAGATGTAGATATAGATATAGATGTAGATAGATATAAACGTATTTTCTAATGAATTACAAGGAAGGCCATCACGTTCTACCTTTTCCCAGCCCTGGCCCTTTATCAATGCTACTCACACTTAATTAGCAGACATTTCTCCTTCCTGAGCATATTTACTTGAATTCCTTGTTCCTACGGCAACCCAGCCACTGCTGCCGGAGCAGCCCAGCCCAGCCTAAACCAGGAATGGAGATTAACGAGCAGCCTCAATATTCAGATTACACGGCAGAGACGGAGCCTGGCAGGGCACCCTGACAAAGCAGGCTCAGCCCCGGCTCTCTGCTCAGCCCCTTGGAGCAGGTTTATGTTTATCCAGGGGCACCTGTCTGTGGGAGACACCTCCTTCAGGCCTAAATTCTCTGTCATTTGCTATCAACTCAGGTAAAGGCTTTTTTAAAATTATTTTTTTTTATTATTAATTACATTCCATTTTCATTTTAAAACACCCAGCACAGGAACAGCTAACCAACGTCCAAACCATCCCTGCTCAGCGACGCTTTCCTCGCTGTAGGTTTCACAGATACCTGAATTTCCTGGTGGCCCTGCAGCTGCTAGAACAGAAAATGCCCCTTGAGAGAGGACACACACACACACACACACACACACGCTGCCACTTCTGCTGCCGTTCTCAGGCAGGATTTCCTCAGCCGCTGTGCACACTGGAGGCAGATGTTGGGAAACTGATTTGAAATAAATATCCAACAATTCTTCTCCTTTTAGTTTATAAATGCCCCTTATTTTTTTTGACTGATAAGGGAAAATGCAATGTAAATTAAATAAAGAGGGAAGGGATGTGTGTAAATTAGAGTGAGAAGCATCTCATTTAAACATTTTTAAATCTTAAACGATCCTGATGCTTTTCAAGGAAAAGCGCAGTCTAAATGCTCACACACCTTCTGTTTTCAACCTGGTGTGACAGCCAAACCCTGGAGCAGACAGCTCTGGTTCAAAGACAGGTACAAAGTGTTCAATAAAATAAATAAATAAATAAAAACAACTGGAATTGGCAGCAGAGCACCAAGCACTGGGAAGCATTAATTTTTACAGATCTCCAGGAGGCGTTATGGATTTATTTGGAGGAGGTGTGCCTGTCCCTACAGGGAATGTTTGGGCGTTTTGGGGAAGGTCTTGGGGTGAGAAGACAGCGTGGGGGGCTCTGGGTGTGCTGAGCAGGGAGAGACCCCCACGAGGGCCCAGCACAGGAGCCTCCCTGGGGCTGGCTCTGGCACCAGCCTCAGGGAATATTTGGGTGCCCACCCCTGATTTGGAGGGTGAGCCAGGTTTATAGGGCTGGGCTGGTGAGCCGGGCTTACAGGGCTGGGTGGGTGAGCCGGGCTTACGGGGCTGGGCTGGTGAGCCAAGCTTACAGGGCTGGGCTGGTGAGCCGGGCTTACAGAGCTGGGCTGGTGAGCCGGGCTTACAGGGCTGGGCTGGTGAGCCGGGCTTACGGGGCTGGGCTGGTGAGCCAAGCTTACAGGGCTGGGCTGGTGAGCCAGCCTTCTCTGGGGTGCAATCAGCCCCTGCAAACACCTTCCACAGCCTTTGGCCACAGAGTGAGGGCCAAGAAGAGATGGCATTTTTATGCATTATTTCTGTCTTCCCAAGCTTTTTCTTCCCCACAAATATTGGCCATGACAGGAATTAATTAATCTCAGCAACCCGAGAGTGGGGCAGGCTCTGCAGCAGAGCATGCCCTGAACCCCACAATCCAGGATGTGCTCCCAGGCTTGTTCCAAGTGCCTTTTAATACCAAAGAACACAACAACTTAAATGCCATCCCCTGGTTTTATGAAAAAGCAATATAGGAGAGTAAATAGGGCAAATACCAACAAGGCAGGACACGCGAGTGGAATCGAACAATAAATTCAAATACTATCACTAAATCGAAGAGCCAGGCAGTGTCTGAGAGCTCCTTTCCCCAAGACTTTTCTGGAGAGCCGAGCACATGGAATAACCCATTCTCCTTGCCCATTAACAACAACAATCAAGGCTGGATTAAACCTCTTCAAATAATTCTCCAAGCAGAGATAAAGTATGAAAGAGAGAGAGAGAGAAAAATCCAGTGTATCCTTTCGCCGCTGGTAATAAGCTTACGCCTGGAACAGACTTGTTAAATAATTAGAGTTAAATTACCTCCTCTGCCACCACTGCCTTTCCCAGCTTCCCCTCTCTAAGCTGTGGCTGGATGGAGAGGGATGGGTGTGGGGACACGGAGGGTGACACCTCGCTGGGGCCGGGTGTGCTGGCTCTCTGTGGAGCTGGTGATTCCTGGTCCCCAGGGACCCGGAGCAGCCCCGGCTCCCAGCACCCCACGGATGCTCTCCCTGCACACCCTGGCCTCACGCACACCCTGGGACCTGCCAGAGCCCAGCCCAGGTCCCTGCTCGGAAACAGAAGGCACAAAAAAAGGAATTGAGATTTGCAGATCTGATAATGAGCCAGTTAATGACATAAATGATACCTCAAGAACCTCACTAAACCATCCAGGTCCTACAATTTAATCTGTAATAAATACTCCTGCATCATTGCGAGATGGCTGCTCATAATGGCAAATGAAATATGCTGGTATGATAGGTACAATAAATCTGGATTTTCCTATGGTTCCCTCAGGCTAGAACAATATGTAACCAGAGTGCGCACTGTCAGGATGAGCAGATCTCAAAGCCATCATAAAATCTAAATGGGGACTAATTAGGAGGCCCTTCCCTTCTAGAGTTACTATTTCTATTGACATTTTCCATGCATGAGCCCCTCCATAACATCATAAGTCACCAAGATAAGAACTCCCTAGATTATAGGGAAAAAGCTTTAATGGAGAAGTTGAACTCAAAGGCGATGCATAAATTTTCCTTCTGATACCCCGGGAAGTCTGTGTTCAGTACTTTCTTTACAAACTTTCCTCCCCAGCGCCAGCGCGGCTCCGTCCGGCCCGGCCCCGCTCGGGCGCGGCCGCCGCGGGTGCGGCCCCGGGACCCCGAGCCCCGCTCCCGGGGCATCGCCCTCTCCAGGGCCCGGCTGCAGGGTCAGCGAGCCGGGCACAGGCAGGGGCAGCCCCGCGGGGTCCCGAGGTGGCCGCCCCAGCCCCAGGGGACACGGGCAGCTCGCCATGGGACGGGGCACCCGCGTGGCCAGGGCGCTGTGCGAAACGCCGGGGGGCAAAGGAGACTGAGAGAGCCAGGGTGGGCACGGCAGGGGCTGTGCCGGGCTCCCTCCTCACCCTCTGCAGCCCCACGCCGCACCGGGCTCCTGCAGAGCCTGGGGCACCGCTCACCTGGCACGGAGCGCCTCCACAGGTGTGCCTGTGCCGAGCCCCGGGCACGGGGGACAGGGGGACAGGGGGCAGGCACGGCAGCAGCAGGTGAGTGTGCTGGGGCACAGCCATCCCCTGGCACTGGCACTGCCTGCAGACGCCTCGCAGTGCCCGGGCTGCTCGCGGCTGAGCACAGAGCAGGATTTATTTATTGCCTGCTGGCAGCAGCCTGCACGTTCCCTGTCCCTGTCGCGCTCCCCGTGCCTGTCCTTGCAGCTCTGTGCACCTGCCTGCCTGTAAATCCTGCCTCCTGCATCGGCCGCCTCAGCCACAGGGCTTGGGAATGATCCTGCCACCATCACCCCAGAACAACAGAACCCCAGAACAACAGAACCCCAGAATCCCAGAACCCCAGAATCCCAGACCCCAGAATCCCAGAATCCCAGAACC